>JAEQBH010006776.1:0-91753 GCA_016808115.1 Tetrastigma voinierianum
TGGAGATGGTGACTCTATTCATGCCTACAAGTAGAATTAATGAAATTAATTATCTAGTTTTCAATTATAATATGAGATAGTAATTTATTAGAAATTGATTTATTAACATAACATTTGTACACAATAATCTTGTTCTTGATGTGAGTGTTCTGACATAAGGCGCGACCTCTCATATATGAAGAATTCTTAGTTATTAGTGTAGTTTCTTTGGTTCAATTCACCTTTGAAGAATTTTAATGTTTTTTGTCTTTTCTGAAGATTTGTGTAATATTAGACAAAGAGAGGTGGTGATGGTCGAATGTCTCACACTTTGAGATCTTAGCATACGCCTTATTTAGGGATTGGTGGAGTTGTTGAAAACAAACATTTGCAATATCTAATTAGAAAATCAGTAGTGGTTTATTTATAAAATTAATTTAATTTAATATTTTAATTTTTCTTTTACCGCTTCCATAAATCCTTCTTCGTTTATTAGGTTAAAATTGACAGCTTTTTTGATGCGACATCTTTGCTCTCATCATTTCTCTTTAATCGGGTCGTATCACTGGATACATATATACATCTTCCTCTTCTTATATAATCTCATAAATCATCATCATCCCGTGGATTATCTATCTCAATCCCCCATTGTGCTGTGGACCATTGAATTAACATCATTCAACTCTTGACTTTAACTTATTTTTGATTAGTAGCGTTGCGTTTGTTAGAGTACATTAAATATATTAGAGTGGGGATTCGAGATGTGATGGTGATATTTAAATGGTGATCCTGCAAATAAGCCATCGCAGTGATGATTACATATTGTAAATAGTTTATTCCTCCACGTAATGATAACGATGTTTGTGTTTGGATCATGTTATCTGATGTGGAAACACACTTCAATTATTCTATTGATATACAAATTAAAGAATGGATTTATTTTCATATAAACAAACAGATTTATTATATATAAATACAATATTAACTAATATATAATAATTTACAATGTTATTAACATAGAAGAATTAGTGTTTATTAATGTACATAATATTGACATTATATAATATTATATGTTTAGATTCCAGTATTAACTAACATAAAAAGTTAATTGATTAATATATTACTAATATATAGTTATTTTTAAAGAATATTCTTCATTGATTTGTTATATATATAAAATATAGTAATTATCTTAGATATTTATCTTAAACTAATATATATTGTATTTTATGAAATTTTATAATCTTTGTGAGTTATGAAAAAAAAAAAAAACTAAATATAGTTGTTTAAAGACCACATTATATTAATTTATTTTATACTACTTATAAAACTGTAGTATTATAACGATCTTACCTTAAAACTAATATATCTTGTGTTTGTAAATTTTATAATCTAATGTGAAATTACATAAAAAAAAACTAATATGGATTATTTAAAAAAATGGTATATAGTTTATATACTATACAAAACTATATTATGATATTTATCTTAAACTAATATATATTTGTATTTTTTATAGAAATTTATAATCTAGTAATTATAGCAAAAAAAAAACCAATATATAGTTATTTTAAAGAATATAGTACTATTAAATTTATTATACTATATAAAACTATAGTTTTATATGATATTTCTATAAACTAATATATATTTGTATTTTATGAAATTTTATAATCTAATGTGTAATTATAAAAAAAGCCCGATGTATAGTTATTTTAAAGGAATACATTACTATTAAATTTATTATACTATATAGTATATTATTATATGATATTGTAAACTAATATATATTTGTATTTTTATGAAATTTATAATTTAATGTGAAATTATAAAAAAAAACTAATATATAGTTATTTAAAGAATATATTACTATTAAATTTGTATTATACTATATAAAAGCTACTTAGTAGTATATATGATATTTACCTTAAACTAATATATATTTGTATTTTATTAAGTTTGCCAATATAATGTAAATTATAAAAAAACTAATATATATTAACATAAAATCTACCAAAATAAATGTAAAACTATTAAGTACACAAAACATAAATACAATAAGTACATACCTTAATTAATCTTGTTGAAATTTGAAACTTGAACCCTTAAACACCAAAATTTCCACATTTTTTGGAGATATATAACAAAGAAAAAAAATTTGAGGATAGATGAGGTGGATGAGTAGAAGTTTGTGATAAAATGAAGTGATTTTGAGAGGTATTTATAAATTTTAAGTCACAAAAAAGCTATAGGATGGTCAAAATATATTTAAATTTAATTCTAATCGTTGGATTTAATTTTGAGGTGAAATTTGACGTTAGATCTTCTTCAAACCGTTGGGATCGATCAGCATTTGTTGGATAGATTAAATTTAAAATTATGGCGTTGGATAAAATTGGCGTTGGATGACACTTTAAATCCAGGGGTGAAATCTGGCCGGATTGGATCAGGATTCGTCGTAGTTAGATCAGTCAATGAAACATTGAAAAGGGTCAAAATCTTGATCAGTTTGGATCTTACAGGATCGATCGACCACACACAATGACCGTGCTCTCGGTGATGCTCGACGAGAAGTGTAAAAAATTCCCCCGTAATCGTGTGTCGCCCAATTAATGCAGAAAGGTGGTGGAGAAATATCGGTCGCGGCGGAGTATATTGTGATATTTTCTTTGATTTTTTTCGATTTTTCGATTTTTTAAGAAGTTTTGATTACAAGAATTGGCCAACATGGAGCAACGATATCAAGATATCGATTTTAATCTATTTCTTTATCTCTACATGTGCTATAGAATTATAATAAAGTAAATAATATTCCAAACAATAATAGGAAATTAAATAATATCTCAAAACAATAATGAGAAAATAAAAATAATAGCCTAAAGAATAAGATATTTCAAAACAATGGATTTTGGTTGTTTGGGTGATGCAGATTTTAACATATACGATTGATCATCATACGTTGATTTAATAAAAAAACGTGCAAATAGAGATCAATTTTCAAATTGAAAGACAAAAATTTGATTTTTGATAAATTAATAGATGATAAAGATTCATAAACAAAATACTTTAAAAACGTATAGTTATCTGTTTAAATAATATAAGTATAATAGGAAATAAAATAATATTGAAAACAATAATAAGAAGAAAATGATACTTTCAAAATAATAATGGAAAATAAAATAATATCAAAAATAAAAGATATTATCTCAAAACGATCAAATAAAGATTTTGATTGATTTGAACTGACATGAGACACATCGTAACACATTGATCCTTTTTGATTGATTTACAAGAATAAATATGTCTCAATCCAGAAAACAAAATAAAACAAAATCTTTGATTTTTTTTTTTGGTAAATTGATAAAAGTAATAAAAGTCCTTAAAATAATAATAGGAAATAAAAATATGTCAAAATAAAGATATAATTATATCGAAACCGATAAAAATAAGGATTTTGGATTGTTGAGCTTGACCGGGACGTGTAATGTGATTAATCAAAACATGTGATTGATTAACGAGAATAAGCAGCGTTTGATTGGCCAAATAAGAATTTGATTAAAAATCGGCGATAGAAACGTATTATGTGGCGCGATTGATCAACAGCTTAAGCATCTTGTCAAGTAGGTCTATGGAAGAGCAAAATAAAGCAAAGATTCGATTTTTTGGATAAATTAATAAAAATGATAAAAATTCCTAAAATATCTATTTATACACTAGGCATCATACCATTATATTAGGAAATACAATAATATTTCAAAATAATAATAGGAAAAAAAATAATATTCTTAGAACAATAATAGAAAATAAAAATAATATCCTAAATTGATAATATCTTAAAAGAATGAAAAAATGGATTTTTGTTGATGAGATTTAACCGTGATCCATCAAAATCCATTTATTCCACTCCAAAATCTTTAATTTAGTACTTTAAATGATTTGATCTAACGCCTGCATCAGAATCGATTCATTTCACTCCCCCGAAGTTTTCATGATAGTGTTTTAAATCTTTTGCTTGGGAAAAAGAACAAAATACAAAATGTTTGAATCAATAGTGACTTTTTTCATTGTTAAGAGAACAGGTAAGATTCTATTGTGAAAATGCATGAACTGGATTAGCAGTCGCCACTCATCCGTCTCTTGATTTCAAATGGTAAATCGCATGAGAATATTTAGCATAGAATACTCAATGACTGAAAAGTTTTATAATGCCAGCTGTTGTTTCCTTCTGTAAACACAGAAAGAACCGAAAACACAAAATCGGGACGGTATTGGTTAAATACATCTGTTTCTTTCTTTCTTTTTCCCTACGGAATCATGGTTATGGAGTATTCTGACAAGTGAAGTGGTTTTCAGGAAACCGTCACCACTTTGTCTGACAAAAAACGTACCAAGTTTTAAGCCTTCTAGTGAAACTCAACCTCTGGATTTGGATTTGGGTGCCTTGCGGAACCCCATCACTAGGTTTCAATTCATGCAAAATACTCATTCGGGGGAGGAGTAGAGGCTTTTTATTTCGTTTTTGATTTTCTCTTTTCCACTGTTGATGTCATCCTCATTAAAGAAAATGGGGGGTTTGATTTGATTTGGTCACTTATTTCCCTGTCATTATTCCATTACCATGTTAACCAGACAGGGCTACTTGATTTTCTCTACTCTTTGAAAGGGCGTTTTGTGTAGTGGGCCAAAAGGTTCTGGAGGCTTGTTCAAATTTCACTGGCCGGCAAGATCAGGGAAAGGGATGAGGCAATTTCATGCGAACCTATATGTGCTTCTCTTTGTGGCTTCTTTAGCTCTTGTCTGCACTTGTTCTAACAAAGGGCTTGGTGGGGTCTTCTCTCATGCCACTTGGACAACTACAGTTCAAACTTCTTCGCCACCTTTTCTTCTCCACGGTTTTTCAACCACACAGTTCTGTTCCCCAAATTATCTGTTTATGTTCTACTTTCTGTATCTGATGATGATTCATTAACTCTAATCCAATGGTTTTTTTTCCCCCTCAGGATGCTATCAGGCAGAAGGAATTTATGGATGCTGGAAATGTTTCCAACAAGAAGAAGTCTATGTGGGAAAGGCCTAGAGATGCAGAATTGGAGAGGGTTGAAGCTGGTCTTGCAAGAGCCAGAGCCTTGATAAGAGCAGGTACCATAAACCGAACGTATTTCAGCACCTCTAGGTGAAGAATATTACGTTCCACAAGGCGACATTTACAGGAATGCTGTTGCCTTCCATAGGTATCCATCTTAACCTTGATCAATTCTCTAAATCAATCAGGAATTAAGTATTTCAATTCCTAGTTCCTAATCAATTAATAAGAAGAAATGGAAATGGGAATCAATCTATCCAACCCCGGTTTCCTAGAAGATACCAATGAAAGATTTTCAAGGGAAAATGGTACTTAATTTCTTAATTAAGTTCCAGTTTTTGTGTATCCAGCCATTCATATGTTTTTTTTTTCTCTTATTTATAAAATTGGAAGGGTACATTCTTTAAATAGTTCTCAAAGTATTTATCTTTTGAGAATAGTTTTAAAAAATAGATATCAAAAGCAAAATATATTTCAGGACGAGTTTGATTGTCGAAATATTGTTCTCCACCATCACTAATCCAATTAAGGAGACGTACAATAGCTAAGGTAATGGAGATATTTTAGAATCGGATGAGTATCCTCCAATGACCCAACTCTTCACCGACATTGCTTTCAGTTCAGGGTTGTGGCATTTGCGGCACCACCAGTCGGCGATTTTACATTTTATGTTGAAACACCTTTGCTTAAGAAAAGTCCGATATTTAGTCTTGCATATATGGACTTTAATCTTGCTCTTTAAGCGATGTGAAATAGCATGATCCATCATTTAGGAACTATTATATCAGCTAACTGGTACATTTTAAATTAGAGATTAAGTTTTAATCTACAGATTTTGTAATATTTCAGCTCTTTACTGATATTATTCGGTTCAGGGCTATAGTGGCACATACATAGTTTTCCACCAGCCCGCATAGATTTTGCTTCTCTGTTAGGCCTATGCCCTCAAGAAAAGGCATCGTTAGTATTGAGTAAAAGTCTTACATATATGAACCTTAACCTTCTTCTTTCTAGACAAAGTGGGACACCACAATCCATCCCCCTTGGGGGCTCGATGTCTTTGCTGGTGCATTTTTCAGCTAAGTCAGGTTTTAATCTTATTTGTAGCAGTGCAACTCTGCGCCCGATATCACCAGTCGGTTTAGAACATGATGACATGTGGCTGTTTGGCAGCGCGTTTCACTACCACAACTTCTCTGTTGGGCTGTCACGCCGAAAAGAGCGCCGATAGTTTTGAGTCAAAACTTATGTATATGGGAAACCTTAACCTTCCTCTACAACGATGTTGGGACACACATTACAATCTCCATAGGGACTCTTTCAATAATCTGCCATTGTCATCTCTCATATTGGTTTTGGTGTCTTAGGAGTTACGTGATAATGGAAAAACTATTCCAAGATCTTCATCTATAAAGAGGGGAGAAGGCGCCGCTAGCTGCAATGGTCCTTGTAGAGCATATATACTCCATAGAAGAGTCTTCTTCAGCTTGATGGAAAGAGACACTCACTTCAGGACCCTGGATCCCGTGGCCCCCACATTTATTTCCTTCCCCTTCAGTGTTATCATGATCATTTCACCACCTTTTACGATCCAATCGTTCGTGACAAGGACATCGTGACATCGTTGGCAGCTGAATATATCAAAGTTATATCACAAAAATACCGGTACTGGAACAGAGGCGCCAGTGCTGATCATTTCATGCTTTCTGTCGCTTGATTGGGTAAGTCTATAATATATATTGTTCACTTGCATTAATTTTCTTGTTCTTCTTAATTAGTCTCATAGAGTTGAGTTAAATTTTCTGGGGAATTTATTTAGGGGCCTCGGGCAACCTGGTATGTCCCTCGGCTGTACTACAATTCAATCCGGGCATTGCTTTAATGCAGGCACCTCTGAGCATTTCAATCCAGGGAAAGATGCATCAATTCCTGAAATCAATCCTGATAACTACAGGAAACCACAGTTTTACTGGTGGCTTGCCCCTGTCTAAGCGAGCCATTCTAGCATTCTTTGCAGGCAGATTACATAGCCGTAATCGGCCTGCACTTCTTCATCATTGGAAGGAAAAGATGAGCTGGTACAAGTTTGAAACTCTCCAGAGGACTTTCTTATCTGACTTAATGAAGAAGAGCAAGTACTGCATTGCCCAAGTGGGCATGAGTTGCAAACCCCAGGGGTAGCCGGAAGGCTATTTATGCAGAGTGTGTTCAGTGTTTGATTTCGCAGCATTATGTCCTTCCTTTCAGCGATGTACTTGATTGGGGATCGTTCTCAGTTCAAGTTTCAGTAGATGAAATGATACCAAACCTCAAGAAAATCTTACTTGAATCTCGAATGATGCCTTAAGAATGCAGGAGAGAGTGAAGCAGGTGCAACGGCATTTTGTGGTGAACAATCCTCCCAAGAGATTTGACGTCTTCCATATGATTATTCACTCAATTTGGCTCAGAAGATTGAATGTAGCCGTTTAACTTTAGATTAATCACATGGACTAATCGAGCTAGTATGCATATTGCAGAGGTAGAATCCATGATATACAGGGAACTTAAAATAACTGGACGATTCGTATCGTAGCATGAATGTAAATTTGCTGGAAAATTAACATGATTATTGGAGTTTCGGTGGACTTGGTACGTACCTTCCTAAATACAATCTGGTTTTATCATGGCATTGATTAATGGCCAATAGAAGTATATTTGCTCAAAATCCAATGCTTTGCGTAGACGTGAAGCAAGCCCACTTATTTTATTTTATTTTATTTTATTTGGGCATTGGAAATAAACCAATGGAGGCATCGAATCCCGACCCCCGACAAGTCCATTTACATTTCCCACATTTTGCATTTCCCATATTGCCCATGAATGGCGAAACGCATATGTATGGCTTTGTGGTTTGTAGCAATTCATTGAGATTAGCTTCATATCTGTCTTCATTGCTTACTTATTTGGAATGATTTCTGTGTTTTTCTCTCCCAAAAAAGCAACGACTCATGAAGCTTCGGCTGTCAGGGGAGCTTCATTTTAAAGAATGACCTTTCAACAAAAAATTGCTTATGCATAATCAGAATAATACAGTTTGCAGCAAAGATAACCTGCGAAGAAATGAATCCACGATATGCCTCACTATTCCTACACATTCTTCTTTAGTCCATCTATAGTGCGGCAGTACTGTAGGAAGAGGGTTGGTTTATTAATCTTTGTGATAGCAGTGAGAAGATGCAGCTGGCTTCTGTAAGTAAATTCGTTTCATTTCTCTATCTAGTCCCTTTTCTTGTTCTGATATACAACGTGGTGATGGTGATTGTTTCCACTACTCCCCGTGCCTTGAATTCTTCTTGGTTCTCATTTTCTTCTTCATGGAACTCGGAAGAGATTAACCCTCTGGCTTCCACGCCACAGATAAGTTCCGTATCAGCTTCTTCCTCATCCAATTATACCACATTGCCCGATGTTCATGTCGCAGAAGTACCTCATATTCCACCTCCACTGGTGAGGATTTGTTCACGTCTTCAGTACTCAATGATGGTTGCTTCTTCAATCGTTTAGCTCTAGGGAATTTATGACTAGCTATTAATTTATTTTCTGATGTGAGCTATTAGGGAAAAAAGCAAGAGAAATGGAAAGATAAGAGATATAGCAAGTTAGAGAAACTTGAGACAAGTTTGGCTAGAGCCCGGTCTTCCATAAGAGAAGCTGCTCGAAATGGGAGTCTGATATCAACCCATGAAGACCCTGATTATGTTCCACACGGCCCCATTTACAGGAACATAAAGCGCCTTTCACAGGTATGCCATATGGGTTTGTTTTCAATTCAAAAAATTCAGCCTGCTGTAATAATTTTTGTATGGTCTGATGTGGTATATATATGAGAATTGGTCTGTTTCATTTACAAATAATTATATATAGGAGTTATCTTGAAATGGAAGCTGTTTAGGATATATGTGTATGAAGAAGGAGAGCCTCCAATGAGAAGAGAAGAAAAGGCTGTAATGGTCATGCAAGGCATTTACTCCACAGAGGAAGGTCATCCATGAAATGGAAAGGGAAGCTACAGAACCGGCAGACCCGGAGGAAGCCCTCCTCTACTTTCTTCCATTCAGTGTAGTGATGATGGTTCAGTACCTGTATGTGCCGGACTCCATGGAAATACATGCCATTGAAATTAAGGTCATTGACTACATCAACCTCATATCCCATAACCACCCCTTCTGGAATCGAAGCCTTGGTGCTGATCATTTCATGCTCTCTTGCCATGATTGGGTAAGACGATAAGTTTTCATTTTCTCTTAATTTGTTTCTTTTGAGGCATAAAAATATTTATTTCCAATTGAATTGCAGGGTCCCCGGACATCAACCTCCGTTCAATATCTATACAACTCTTCCATCAGAGTGCTGTGCAATGCCAATACTTCTGAAGGATTCAATCCCTCCTAAAGATGTCATTTCAGAAATCCATCTTTAGGACTGGGGAAATGGTGGAGAAACCCCATGGCGGTCTCTCCGTGCGGGCATTCTGGGCTTCTTTGCAGGTCGCTTGACCACATCAGGCACCTGATTTGGATCAGTGGAGGACGAGACAAGAGTTTACCAAGTGTATGACCAGCTTCCTGATGGGGTGTCTTATGACTCAATGTTGAAGAAGAGCAGGTTTTGCCTGTGCCCCAGTGGCTATGAAGTGGCTAGCCCCAGAGTTGTGGAAGCTATATATTCTGAGTGCGTACCGGTATTGATCTCAGGATTTATATGTGTTTCACCCTTCAGTGATGTTCTGGGCTTTGGAAGTCATTTTCAGTGCAAGTGGAGGTGAGAGACATGGCGAATATCAATTATATTGATGGGGATATCCCAAGCTCAGTATCTGAGAATGTACAGGAGGGTGACAGGTTCAAGGCATTTTGTAGTGAATCGCTCCAAAGGATTGATGTTTCCACATGACCATTCCTCCATCGGCTGAGGAGGTGGAACGTTCTTACATTGGGGACCTGATCGTGTAACACTCCTATTGGAATCTTCTAGAGGCCAGGAAAACAATGAACATATGCAGGCAGTGATCAATGCTCATCGCGACTACTCAGCTCAATCCCCTCGCCGAATTCATCAAATAGGTTTCAACCCATGATAAAGTTGTATTAAAATAATAGTGATCAATGCTCCTTCTTAGTTTTCTCCGGTACCCCTTTTTGGTCTATTTGTACTCTTCATTTTCTGCCTAATTTGCGCCAAATTCTGGCACAATTTCCTTCATCGATTTTATTTGAAAGTTAATGCTAATAACCATTTGGGAGCACCAATTGCCCTTCGGGCAATCCGGCAGGCATTGCCTTCATGCATATCATTTTTGGTTTGGGGGTTGAAAATAGTGGATGATTCTGGTTCACCCT
This sequence comes from Tetrastigma voinierianum, assembly GCA_016808115.1. Classification (NCBI taxonomy): domain Eukaryota; kingdom Viridiplantae; phylum Streptophyta; class Magnoliopsida; order Vitales; family Vitaceae; genus Tetrastigma; species Tetrastigma voinierianum. The sequence goes on from JAEQBH010006776.1 coordinate 10,444, forward strand.
TAATAAGTGCGATCACGATATATAGGGCGCGGGGTGTTTTATGGTTGGTCGTATGCCAGGTTTATTTATAAATTCGTCGGCTCATATGTACTATTTCGATGATAGTGAAAGTTTGAGTTCTTGTTCCACGTGAGGCATGACAGCTGAATAAAATATGTCTTCTTCGTTTTTCTTGTTTCGATTTTATCACCAATGTTGCATGAATCACAACAACAGGTATTACAGCGTAAGCTACAATGACTGCAATCTCCCTTGCGAACATAATGAAGTTTGATGGATCCGAGAACTTCGGTTGTAGCAAGAGAGGTTAAGTGTGTTAGTGCGAGTAGAGTTTGGTATTTGATGGTGTTGAATGCAAACAACTGAATGAATGAATATCCGCGGATTGGAAGGATTTTGGAAACTAGAGTGCGCATGACTATTAGGATGCTTGATTGTGTAATGAGGTGATGTACCATGTCATGGATGAGGAATCTTCGATAGCAATTTGGTTGAAATTGGAGAGTCGGTACTGTTGGGGTTTTGAAGGTGACAAAAGTTGCCAAAATAGCGGAACAACGAAAAAAATTCTTCAAAAACCCATCCAAGGACCCCTTGAAGCATCAAAGTCGGTTCAAACCAAAGAGGGTGCAAGATTTTTACCTTGTGTTCGGTTAGGCGATCCATTAGTGAGGCGGCAAAGGCTGAAGTGAATCAAGTAGTAGATTAGCCTGGCGGTATCACGAAGAGTGGGCGATAACCTCGAGACAATGGTCTCGGATGAAGTCGGTGCTAGCCAAGTTTAGATTCGAAGGGGAAGCGGAAACTTGAGGATTTGATTCAAATCACACGAAGTGGAAGTGTTCTTCAAGAACTTGCTCTCTCTTTAGATTAAGAACACTCTTCTTGAAAAAAATAAGCGAATGAAGGAAGCAACATTAGGGTTTTCCATGTGTCTTTGCTTGGGAAGGCGCGCCATATCGAAATGTCCAAAGTGTCTCTCTCTTTAAGAGATGATGGGCTACAAACATCCCTATGTGTTATGGGGTGTTACCTTATGGGCCTTAAGCCCATGAACAAGCCTAAGCCTACTTTATCTCTTAGTGAGGGTTTTTTTATCTCGGGATTCCACTAATCCCATGACATTCCATTCTTTAGATTGATCTCCCTCATATTTTGATCATTTCCAAATTCGTTTATATCGGTACACTTTTAAATTAATGACTGTCAGTTCTGATTGATTGGCCACTAGATTCAACTATTGAATCAAGCCCAGTCATGAGAGTGCTTGTGACATATCGCCGGCTGATTGACAGTCGATGGTTTATTATGAAACCCTTCGCGGAGCAATTATCATGCAATTTGTCTTTCACCAATCTCTATACCCTCGGTTATGCTTAGACGAAGTGTAGGCTCCCACTAGATTGGCTCCTTGCCACATCTAGCCCGATAGATATTAGATCTTATCCCAGGGCTCATTACTTATCGATTGTACTTTGAAGACACTCTTCGGCATTTCCACTGCAATTTAAAGATTCTGAGTAATGATTAAATGACCATAGTATACTCCCTTTAATGAGTGGCCAGATCCATGTTGGCCACTCAATTATCTTCGAACACCTCAAGTTGTGCGATCATCGCAGAGTGACTGTGGGAAGCTGACAAGAATGAAACTCTAATTAGCATCTAGATATCATTGAGAACCTTTATCAGGTAAGGATCTTTTTTCTTGCTATGATGAAACAATCATCACCGCATAGAATGATCCATATGATTATGTCATGCAGTCTTCAGCTGTACTTAGCTACTCTTGTAAACATCCACCTTGTCATTTCTAATCAGTTCGTAATGGTCTATACAGATCTGCGCAGCAGACGATCAAGGAGTATGACGTATGCTAGTCATCTAGATTGACGTGTCAGTCTGGTTGATCTGTGACTAAGGATAATTTATATACAAACATAATTTTGTCATGCCCTTACACTTTGGCAGAGGAAGCGTGGCGGATGGGACTCTTAACCTTTTGGTTGGTGGGCTGTTCTGGAATAAATCCATAAGGAAATAAAACTTAATCTTTACCATAAGTAGTGTTGGTGTTCTTATCATGTACATATTAAAGTCTGTTACTTGTACATAAACAAATTCCACTATTACCAAAAACTTTTACATTTACATTCGAAAGCAAAAGTCAGAATTTCATCAGGTGGACTCTTGTTTATTTGGTATTTATTTTGTGAATCTGGAGATACTCGGATATCCTCTTGATTACCTACGGGATAAATACCATCTTTAAGGCTTTATAAGCTTATTAGAAACATATAACAATCTGATACTTGAAGTGGTCCACAATTAGGGATACATATAACATAAGTGCATCTATCGAGTTTACATTATAACAAAATTCTATAGCGGAGTTTTCATAACATAATTGCGCCGAGGTTTTACCATCTCTCTAAGTAGGAGTTCGAAAGAGATCTTGTACGGAAGGTACCTTTGGTGCCTTCAGGAGACATATTCGTTTTTATGTTCTCTTATTGTTCATTATTCAAATTCTTGTGTACAAATGTTTGTGCAGTATGACAGTATGATGATGATGGTGACAACGATAATTTTCGAATCTGGTGATGCGAGCAGAAGGCGTGCTGCTCGTGGCGAAGTGTCGTGGCACTGCGTTTAGATCTTTGAAGCGCGAGCAGGCGTGCTTGCCACGTAACAAGTGTTGCCCAGCATTGAAATGAATGAAACGCAACATAGGCGTGGTTGCCGCGTAGCGAAACCTGCTTAGCAAGAGTGTTGAATCGCTACTTGAGAGGATATTATGCGCCGCGTAACGGTGCTGGCGGCACTAGCGGGTGTAAGTAGCGATTAAAGGTGCTATTCATTAGTTATTCGGTCTTGGCGGACATACAATTATATGTGAAGCTTGTTGTATTATTCTTAATCACTTTATGAATAAGGGGTAAGAAAAAGTGCGCGAAGATAGGATCGCGAGAGGCGAGAGGCCCAGCGAGGTTCGGAAGCGATTTACATACGCGCATATATGCAGAGGACCCTTTCATTCACTTATTAGGGATCTCATTAATCCGATGGATGATTGCTAGAGTTAGCGAAGAACATAACAAAAGCGGGATTATAGGATGGAATTACTGAACCTTAAACAACTTTGATGCGGTACTCAATATTGATGAGTACTCAAGCTGATAATCTTAGGTACTCAACTTTGTCTAGATACTCAGCATCCTCTAGACCTTAAATCACTTTGAGTACCAGTACTTAATATCCTCTAGACCAGAAACAGCTTTGAGTGCAGGTACTCGGCTTTTTATATCGATTACCTGATATCCTCTAGACCCGAAAACAACTTTGATTACTCAAATTTGATGCGGTACTCACACAGATTTACAACGGGTTTGCATATTACTACTAAATTTAACCAAACCCCAGAAACCAACCACAAGCGAAGCCTTGCTTGACAAAAATCACTTTTATATAGAGATAGGGTTCTTCTATATGCTTGAGCATAGGTAAAGAGAGAGTTAGGAGGGTTTCTAACAAATCCTTGCCTCCATACACAATAAACAAGTATCCCATACCAAACTTCCATACATATAGATTCCATACCTTGATTTCTGGAAGCTTAAAACCTTTTTTTTTCCTTCCTTCTTACTTGAACAAGGAGGCCGAGACATGGAGAAGCGAGCCACAATTGGCTTCTTCTCACACGGCGTCTTCAAACCTTTGCAAACAAAATCACGAGAACTTGTTTCATTCCAAGACAGAGTTTGATCTTATCCCCCGATTTGGCTAAGGCCATGTTTGGTCCAAAATTTCAGTTTTTTTGCCTAAATTCTCTGACCCTTGCCATTTAGTCCTTTATCTTTCTATTATTTTAATCAACTTATGCCGTCTACTTTAACATACAATCTTCTTAACTTATGTCCTTTGGAGTCCTTAATTTGATAATTACCATTTACATAGCACTTAAATTTCCGAAAACTACAACTTTGACTTTTATTATACCCTAAACTTGTCATAAACTATTAGGATCTAATTCGGGGTGTTACAACTCTCCCCCTCTTAAAAGAATTTTGTCATCGAAATTCATACATAAATAAAAAAGTTACGGGTACTGTGTCCACATACATTAACTTTTGTTTTTTTTTTCACTTCCTGAATATTCGATACACATAATCTACTCTTGTACAATCAACCCTCATGTTCTTCTATACCATAGTTAGTTTTGTCTCCATTTCTGACTAATGGTACTCTTTCTGGTAACTTAATATCATCTTTTTAAGCATCTGTGATCATCTGTTTCAAATCAGGTGTAGCTCTTAATTGAGCTAACAAGGCTCCATCAGATTCAAATCTCCATGCACAGTATTTCAAGGACAAAACAGAAATTGTTCTTCTACTTAATGCGTCCGCCACTACAATAGCCTTTCCAGGGTGGTAATTAATTATACAATCATAGTCAGCCAGACAATTCTTTGGCCTCGAGTTCAATTCCTTCTAAGTTAATAGATACTTAGACTCTTGCAGTATGTAAATGATACACATTTTTACCATATAAGTAGTGTCGCCATATCTTCAGTTATACATCCTCTCTTGAGTCTAGTACCAAACTAAAGGCTTCACAACATTTGCAGAAAACGTCGGGCTTGCATAAGCGGAATTACATTTGACGTTGAATTATATCGCATACCATATGCGATTATTTTTGGCCAATTCGAACATTTAAAGCGGCACTATTTTTCTTATCACGATCAATAGCCGTGTTTGGATAACCAATCCGTCCCCGAAATCCGTCTCAAACTTATATGTAAGCAAAGCAATCCATCGGTAAAACTCTCTATTATGGACCATTAGAGGACATTTTTTATACACTCGGTTGACTCTAACACTATGCCCCAAAGGACTAGTAACATGCATGTCATATGCTAAAGACTCTATTGATGGTCATTTATCACTCAATTGTTTAATGCATATATAAGAATGTAGAACCTGGATCTATCAAAGCATGCATTTCATTGTTATAAAAAATTGAAATTACCATAATAACCCACGGTGCATCACGATCTTCATGAGCTCATGCTTTTGACTCATTTGAGGTTGTAATATGAGGCGATTTCTTGTATTCGATGCAATACTTCTTTTCAGCCTCGAGCTACCTCGCCCTCTGCCTCTTATCACTTTCGTCGGTGGAGTACATTTGATCCTCCTCTACTACTTCCTTGAGGATTGCTTGAAATACACAATCCTTCACGGACAATGTATCATATAGTGCACGTGGCTACATAAGCACCCAGTTACGTTTTCAAATACCAAGATGATGTTTATGGCAATGCGGGCATTCAGGTCTTCCCTCTTGTCAGGTTGAAGTACCTCTACCAGAACCTTGTGTCATGGTAGGTCCTTGTCTCCTACCTCTTATGGCAGAACCTTGTACCGATTCAATTTGAGATTCTCTAGCTCTTTTACTGGAGGAGGAGCTACCTCTTGAGAACTTTCTTTCTCGATTCCTTTCCTGACTATTCATTTATGATTTCTCTATTTGCATAGTTGGCACACCACCAGGTACGATAAAAATTCCACTGCTTATGCGATGTCACAAGCGCGGGGTACCTCTTTATGGATTCCTTTATTGCGTCCTCCAGCTTGTCCGACTTATCAGAAAAGTTTAAGTAAGAATATGAATTCTGGTGGGCGGCTAAACTTCTTTTCATGCTCATGCATCAGGATTCACTGTTTCATATTCGCCGTTGCTTCCACTTAGTCTCCCTATAGTCATTAATTACATACTTTGTCCTAAACTCTTGGAAAAAGAAGTCCCATGATATTGGTTTAGGAGCTCTTGGATTTCTTAGGACGACTTCCACGATCGTAAGGTACTTTGACAATGAGATCCACATTTGTATTTTATTAGGTGGACATTTTACGCCCGATCGAGTCTTTGTAATTTCTCAAGTCAAACTGGCTTTATCGGACTCTTCTAAACTTGTACCATGGGTTCTTCTACTCATGCTTCCGCCACAAATCAATCGAGAGGCTGAGGACATGTAAAGTCGATCTAAGACCCTTACTGCATATCTGAGGAAATTTTAACAATGTCCCGATTTAGGCTTATATTTACTTCTAGATCGGGCCTTTTGAGAGATAGATGGATCAAGATCCATAAGATTGACACTTTCAGTTGTTCCTTCCATAGCTTCCTTGGCTTGATCAATTCTAAACAATAGACAAAACAAGGACATCCGCATTAGGCCAACACAATACTATGTAGGTACATTTTAAACCTAATAAGTTTTCTAGAAACGCCTAAACCTAGGCTCTGATAATCCAGAAACGCCTAAACCTAGGCTCTGATACCATTTAATTGTCATGCCCTACCCCACTTAGAGCGAAGAGAGGGGGCAAACGGGGCTGGGATCATGACTTTTCGGACATTGGTAGACCCATTTCATAAATAAATCCATAAGGAAATAAAACTTCTAGTACTACCACCATAGTAGTGTTTAAACTGTCCTATATATATTCCTAAATCCCATTTACTTGTACATAATAATTCCCTATTGCAAATTTTGCAGTTACATTCAAAAACAAAAATCAAAACCACCATCAAGTGGACTCTATTTGTTGTATTGGCGCAGTGAATGAGGAATCTGCCAGATATGCATAACGATTACCTACGGATGAAGCGCGTGCTGAGCACATAACCCAGGTGAAGCGGATAACAAATATGACCACTTGAAGTGGTCCACAATTACTCGTACATATAACACATAATGAACCGAGTTCACGTATAGCAGAATTCTCATGAGTTTTCATATAACATAATTCTTATAAAGCGGTTTTAATATCTCTCGTAGGAGTTCAAAATAGAGATCTTATACAAAAGGTACCCATAGGTACATCACAGAACTGAACTAATTCCTTATGCTCTCTTATTGTTCATTATTCATATTCTTATTATATAAATGTTTGTCTGTATAGACCAGTAACAATGAATGATAGGGACATAACACAATAGGTACTCGAAGGTGCGTTACGATCTTTTGTGACGATCAGCGCGCCCACCTTGGCGAAGTGTCGTAGCAACTAGCGAAATTAATGAGCATTGAAACGAAGGCGTCTTTGCCCATGTAATGAAATGTCGTAGCCTTTAGCGAGTCTTGAAGCATTGAACAAAACGTTAGCAGCATGGCGTATCGTGCTGCGAGGTGCCAGCTTACTAAACGATGGCGATGCTACCGCGTATGTGAAGTGTGAAATGCCTTTAGCGAGTGTCGTAGCATTAATAAGGTTTCCTATTCATTATTTATTGATTATTGGTAGGCCTTACGAGATTATATATAATTGCCCAGCTTGTTATATTATTCTTCCAATCGCTTTGGCGAATAAGGGCGAAATTAAAGGGTGCGCTTCTTGATAGGATCGTTGAGGCGAAGTGGAAGCCGGCAGAAGCGGTGAGGTTAAGCAATTTTACATACACTTGTATACATGTCTACGGACCCTTTCATTCGCCAATAGGATCCTCGACAATCGATGGATGATTTCTATAAGTATGAAGCTGAGAACAAAGCGGATTATAGGGAATGATACTTGGACCTTAAATAACCAGATGACCAATTTTTTTGAAATGCTGGTACTCTGTTATGCCGATCTGCGTGCTGACTTTGATCACAGATCTGCAAATCCTCTGGACCTTAAACCACTTTGGTGGGGTACTCAATCAACTTTGATCTGCGGTACTCGATATCCTCTGGACGAAAACAACTTTAGTAAATTGCTTCAACTTTAGTAAGCGGTACTCGATATCATCTAGACGAAAACAACTGAGTACACGAACTCAACTTCCGGTACGGTACTCCTGCGATTTGGCGGGTTTGCTTTGTTTTATTTCAAATTTCAACGAGCCTGACGACCCGCAAAAACTAAACTAACGCGACAAAATCACTTTTTATATAGAGATGAGTTCTTCAAACGACGCTCGTGAAAGAGAGAGAGTTAGGTGGGTTTAAACAACAAATCATACTTTTATACACAAACCAGACCAGTGTCCTTACAAAACTTCCATACTTATAGGTTCCATACCTTGATTCCCGAAAGCTTAAACCTTTTCTTCTTTCTTCCTTCTTACTTGACGAAGAACTGAGACATGGAGAAAAAGCGAGCCATAATTAGCTTCTTTGCCGCTCGAAGCAATACCCTAGCTCCTTTGCAAACAAAATCACATAAGGAACTTGTCTCATTCCAAGACAAGTTTGGTCTTATCCCCCAATTTCGCTTAAGGCCATGTTTGGTCCAAAATTTCCAGTTTTTTTTTTGCCTAAATTCTCAGCGCCACTTGCCGTTTGGTCAGCTATCTTTCTATTATTTGCAAATCAGCACCCTGTCGAAATCTTACTTTAACATACAATCATTGTAGCCTGTCCTTTAAGTCTTTAATTTACAGTAATTCTGTTTATAACACTTAAGAATTTCAGAAAAATCTAATTTTGTTTTTATTATACCTAAACATGTCATAAACTACTAGAATTACATTTAGGGTCTTAATTTCAAGTGATAAATCCTTATTATCATGATCAATGTGATTTCCTTCATACTATATTATGTATCATGGACTCCATTAATCCGTTCAAGATCTGTCGAAAATCCAACATATGGATATCAAATTAGTGAAGAAACCTTTCATGTCATGATATATAATTAAATGTAATAAATGTAGGCGATTGCCTTTGGAAGAGCATATATAACGGTACATGTCAAAGTCGTTGACGAACAAGATGGTAGAGGGGTTAACACTATATCAACACATAAACATATTTTAATAGCCAGATCATTGTTGATCTAAGTAAGGTTAATGTGAAGTTCGAAGGGGAAGGTATAGTTGATGTTCTTTTAATTCTGCCGCAGTGTTGAAGCGTCCCGGTACTACTACATTGTAGGGAAAAGAAACTCTAGAATTGGAGGAAATCACAGGTGCCTTACTAGCCTTTATTCAAACGAGGAAAACCAATTATGGGAGTTCATAGGGTGAAGGGCTTGTGGCGAAGGGTAATCAAGAGTGTGGGAGAAACAAGTCTTGGGGTGAATCGAGTAGAAACAAATCTCGATCTAAATCGAGGAAAAAGAAGGATATTCAGTGTTACAAGAGCGGGAAAATGGGGCACATAAAATGAGAATGTCCAGAATGGAAGAAAGGGAACAAGAAAACATAAAGGTACATCAAAGTCTACGAAAATAGTAGAAGAACGAGACTTAAAGAGTAGTGATGGTGATATGCTTTTAGTTTCATCCAATCCAAATCATCTGACAGATTCTTGGATTATGGATTCGGAATGTTCTTATCATATGACACCTAATAAAGACTAGGTTGACACTTATAGGTTATTAAATTCTAGTTCTATTCTGATGGGTAATGATGCTGCTTCATGCGGGTTTCGAATAACTTGATATCTGTTAAGATGTTTGATGAATAAAATTAGAGCGTTAATGTGAAGTTAGACATATTCTACAATCTAAGGAAGAATACGGTTGCATTGTTGGGGACTCTAAACGGTAATGGTTTTAATTACAAATCTGCTAAAGGAGTAATGAAGGTGAGCAAAGGTGTCATAGTGATGGGGTTGAAGTGGCGGGGGGAATGCAAATTGATAAATTACCACAATTGTACATGGGTACGCAACCATATTAGTTGAGCGATCACGAGCTTTGTAGTAAACGTGGTTAGGGCATATGGGTGAGCGTACGATGATGGAGCTTCATAAGATAAAACTATTAAAGGGTATCAAAACATGCAAGCTTGAGTTATGCAAATATTGTGTTTTTAGGAAACAAAATAAGGTGTAGTTCCTGACAGCCACACACAAGACAAAGGGGATTCTTGATTATGTTCATACAGACAAATGGGGGCTAGTAAGACAAAATATTTGGGAGACATTGTTTATTTTGTGAGTTTTATTGATAGTGCCCACAAAAAGTTTGGGTGTACTTCATGCAACATAAGTCAAAACTTTTTCCAAGTTTAAGTTATGGAAAGTTGAATTGGAAAACCAGACAGGAAGGAACATCAAATGCCTCAAGTCAGACAAGTAGATGCAGTACCACAGAATTTAAGATTCTCATATTTATCGAACTGCCTCACGAGTGGAAGACACCCTGATAGAATGGTGTGGTAGAGGCATAAATAAGATCTATAGTTTAAGGCTGTAGTATCTACCGTCAAAATGCGGGGCTAGAAGAAGTTCTAGGCAGAGGTAGTGAGCATGACATGCTACTTAATTAATAGGTCTTAAGAGGCGTATTAGATGGGAAAGTTGTAAGAAGTTTATAAATAGAGTAATGTCGTAGACTACTCGGGGTTGAAAGGAGTGTTGAATGTCAGTGAGATTAAAATCGCGAAATGCTCAGCGATATTTAAGTCGATATTCAGTGTCGGGCTATGCAGGCGCGATTTTTGAATTAAATCGTTTTATTCAAGAAAATGGGAAAAATCGGTCAATATCGGCGATATATCGATTTTTTACCGATATATTCAACACACAAATGCAAGTTTGTAAAAAATTAAAAAAAATCAAAAAAAAACCCGTCTGACTGATATATGGCTGATATATCGGCTTCATATAACCACTATTTTTTGTTTTTAAGTTTTTGATCAGACGGGCTGTGGTTTGGGACACGTGGAAGGCGAGGATTTTGTCTCGAAATTAAATTTTCAATGGTTAGTAGGCGATCGGCGGCGGAATTCAATCAGTGTTGGTCACGCCCGATTTCAATCACTTTGATTCCAGTATTTATATTTTTATCTCGCGGTGGATTTTGAATCTTTGACAGATCCCCTAATGGTCGCAATTTATTTATAACGGCTAGATCGAAGATCTAATGGTCGGTGATCAAAATCAAATCCAACGGCGATTCATTTTGAGGTTTTTGACCAGCGGCTAGTTGACTCGAAAAATCTATGAAATTGCCATAAAATGCTTGTTTTTATATCAAACTCATCCATTCTCTCTCGACTCTCTTAAACAATTATTCATTTTTTTGCAAATTATTTGAATAATATTTTGTCAATTTTTGGTGTTCAAGTCTTCCATTCAATATAATTTTGCATGGTATGTTTCCATGTTAATTAATTTTTTTTACATTTGTGCAATTTAGTAATTAAATTAAGTTTATATTTTGATTAAGATTGTTTATATTTAGATTACAATTTAATTTTAATTTACATTTAGATTAAGATTGTTTATATTTAGATTAAGATTTTTTTGGTTGCTGATGCATTTTCAATAGGACTAGAGGAGCGTGTTAGAATAGTTGGGCTTGAAGCCCGGGCCCGGTTGTTGGCGTCCACAGGCTTGGGCGTTGGGCACCGCCTGAAAGCAAGCAAGAGGATTGGCGGGGCTTGCCGTTGCGCTAAGATACTAAGTCAGTTCTTTGTGTGGAAGAATAGTATTTATTTAGAGCGAATATTTTTGCGTACCTTTAAATCCGATGGGGTGGGCATTGCCAGCGTATGTTTTGGTGGATGGTGGTAAGGATTCTTTCCCATTGGATGGGGTATTTTACGCGCTTCTCGCTACGGATTAATAAGGGATAATGAGGGCTTGATCATTGAGATTATCTACTTCACTCATTGGTGAGATTCGGTTTGATTTATCAGATAAGTTGTTATTAGGAATTATCCTACTTCCCTTACTGGTGTGATTCAAGTTGATCTACAGGACATGGACTTTTCATATCGTCCATGTTATTGGCCCTTGGGGCGAACGAACTAGGCTAACGTTTGAGACCGAGTTCCCGAGCTCAGGCTCAGGCTCCTTTTCCTTGGAGGAGAGGCAGCGAAGGTGGGCGCAACGCGCATATTTTTACTAGCGTATCGAGTTTATATTTAGATTAGGTTTAATTTTGATCTATGTTTGAATTAAGATTATGAAAATGAAATATGAACATATATTATGCATATTTTATGTTTTAAATATACATTTTTCTTTAAATTATGATAATTAATGCAACATATTTAGATTGAGATTATGAATATGAAGCCATAAAAATTTGTTAATTATTAAATTAACAAATTTGTGAAATGTCAAAATTTGTAGGAAATATACATTTTCTTTAAGTTATTATAATTAATGACTTTATATTTAAGATTAAGATTATGAATATAAAATATAAACATTTGTTAATTATTATTAACAAATTTGTGAAATATCAATTTGTAAAAATATACATTTTCTTTAAGTTATTATAATTAGTAACTTTATATTTAGATTAAGATTATGGATAAAAATATGGCTTATTTGTTAATTGACCAATTAACAAATTTGTGAAATGTCAAAATTTGTGAAATATACATTTTCTTTAGAATTATGATGAGTATTTGCTTTATATTTGATTAAGATTATAGATACCAAAATATAGAAAGCATTTGTTAATTATTAATTAACAAATTTGTTGTGAAATGTCAAAATTTGTGAAATATACATTTTCTTTAAATTATGATAGTATTTTAATTTATATTTTAGATTAAGATTATGGATATAAAAAATATAAAATTTTATTGTTAATGATTAAAAAATTTATTAAAAATGTGGTATGAAATATACATTTTCTTTAAGTTATTATAATTAATGCACCTTTATATTTAGATTAAGATTATGAATATAAAATATAAACAGTATTAATTAACAAATTTGTGAAATATATGTAAATTTGTGAAATATAATTTTCTTTAAATTATGATAATTAATGCAACTTTATATTTTATATTGATTATGGATATAAAACAACTTTTGTTAATTATTAATTAAATTTATGAAATATCAAAATTTGTGAAATATACATTTCTTTAAATTATGATAATTAATGCAATTTTATATTTAGATTGGGTTATGGATATAAAATATAAACATTTATTGTTATTAATTAACAAATTTGTAAATATACATTTTTCTTTAATTATGATAATTAATGCAATTTTATATTTAGATTAAGATTATGGATATAAAATATAAAAATTTGTTAATTAATAATTAACAAATTTGTGAAATATACATTTCTTTAAATTATGATGATTAATGCAATTTTATATTTAGATTAGATTATGGATACTTAAAATATAAACATTTTGTTAATTATTAATTATGACAGCGAAATGTCAAAATTTGTAAATATACATTTTCTTTAAGTTATTATAATTAATGCGGCTTTATATTTAGATTAAGATTATGAACATAGATTAGTTTACAGTCATTGAAGTTTATAGGATGGATAGTGGAGGTGAAGTAAATCAGGTCGTGATCCTGCTTGGAAATATTGTGCATCTATTGAAGGGAACAAAATGGTACCATATGCAATTTTTGTGGTATGGTGATTAGAAGTGGCGGAATAACAGTTCCATTTCACTTAATAGCCTGAGATCCGCTCAAATACTTGAAGTGTCTTAATGTGCCTCACAGTTAAAAAGAAATGAGACAACTTTTGATTGAAATGAATAAAATGGCAACAAAAGAAAGTGAATATTGAAGAAATTTGATGCAGAAAGCTGCTTTGGCCACGATGGGTGATAGCCATGAACATCTATTTGATGACGGTGATGATGATGAGGAAAATGAGGAGGAATATGATGATGTTTATATGTATCGCGACATAGAGCACAGCGACAAGTGACTATCGAGGCTGACATATGGAGTGCATCAAAACTAGTGAATGAAATGTCGCCCCAACAAGAAGAAGGGTTTATGAGGCAAAAGAAAATTGAGTAAATCTTTTAACTTAAATTCATTATTATAGTATAAACCTGATTTACAAACATAATATATATAAATGCAGTAGTGACGCTACGATACATATTGATCAAATAAAGTAGCGTCTGGGTTCCAAAGTGGCGAGGACAATCGGATCCATCACCATACTTGCTCCATCATACATACAATCTTAGTGAGACAAAGTGTTAAAATCTCTTTAAAGGAAGTGAAATCAAAGCGAATGGTAGTTGTCCCGTTAAATTCTTACATATATGAAAGCGTTGCACCTCCTGAAAGCGGACTCTCACCGCAAAAAACATGATTGTTGTTTTTATGGTGATATGTGAAAATCAGGTTTTCAATTTCAAATAAGATTGTTATTTTACATTATAGTTGCAAATCATATAATTATTATTTACTTTAACGCTAGGCATAGGAATAGAGCCACCATCTCCATATGAAATCAAAAACAATTATTTTAGATATGAAGTATATAAGAATGTGGGCGAATTATGTGGATCTCACAAGAATGGAAGACCTATGGGTGCACAATTATGTGTGATTGATGGATCGGTCCACGAAATTAAGCATATTGTTTCATGTGATATATTGTAAAGGGGGCACAAATTTTTTCTTAAGTCTATTGATGCATCGGATAATATCAAAGACAACAAATACATTTATGGTTTGTTGAAGACGTGATAAAGGATGTTTATATTACATTCTAAGAGAATTATGCGGTATCAATGGCGAAGTAGGGTTGCATATGTGCGCAAGTGTGACACCCACAAGCCGAGTGTCCGGGTTGATAGCAGTCAACCCGCGGAATAATAGTGGATGTCGGTGGCAGGCACCACTTATGAATCGACGAGTCTCTCCTTTCTTTGGGAGCCCTGCAATTACATGGCTTTGTCAAACAAATCAAAAATGACCTCGCGGGCCCACATGCGAGTAAAATAAATGCCATAGGCCACTGCATCATACTCACAAAATATATCTGACTATATACAATAGTTTCAGAGTTAATAAATCCTTTCTTGCGAACATATATCAAAGTTTCAATTTCATACATGTTATACAAGGCGATACCCCAGGCCCTGATCGGCTTTCTTCTAAAGTGCGGCTCCTAGAGAGCGAGTCCTCGATACACACTCACTTTGTGCCTGAAATGGTGATCCTCGACGGGGTGGGCAAAGCTGAGTGGAGATAATTTCCTACATGGGTTCACTCGCCTAAGTGCATAAGCTGGCGACCAAATCATTCAAACGATTTCATGGGCATACTTTCGAGATATACCACGCTGACCCGACCCATGCCGAGTCCTCACCCAGGCTCCCTCGCTTTGCATACTGGCGAGATCTGGTAAAATCCGCAGTTTCAAAACAAACTTTGTTGTTTGCCGACACCTCTTTAGAATTTCGGTAAAGTAAATGGACTACTGCTCCCCAGCGAATGTATTTGGAGAGACAACCCTAAGCGATTCATAGGCTCCTGAAGCGTGTAATTGTTGAACCATCTCAACCTGGTCTCGGAAAATCATCCATTGAAATTCCCTATCGCAACCATGTTCGTTTTTCTTTCAATCATACATGCACTCACACCTAATATTCTAGAATTTGCCCCAGTGCATATGGAATGTGATGCGATTCAATACATTCGTACTATATATTCCACATGCATATATATTAACATAATTGATCCGCCATATAGCATGTTATGCAAATTCTCTCATTCAATTACACCAAAAATTAGCTCACATGAGGTGATTAACAAACCTGAGCAATTCAAATTAGAATCACTCTGACGAACACATTTTGCAAAATGTTCTTGAAGCCTTTATTCATATGAGCGGTAAAACCCTCGGAGTTCTTTGTTCACAACCACACAAATAGGAATTTTCTCCACTCGGTTCAAAGCTTTTGAGACAGAATTTGCGGCTTATACAAGCCTCAGAACATTCCTAACCATTTACATGGCTCTTAGCCAAAGATTAACACAAGTAGGAAAAGATCCCTACCTCTTGGAGTTGTCGGAACTCCACCAAATTGGTGCCCACGTGGCAGCCCTCATAAATGAAACAGCTTTCTTGCTCAGCCAAAACCGACGGTTCGATTGGATTTGAATCTGGGAAGTGACTCTCTCTCTCTCTGAAATAAAAGCCAAACTCTTTGCACTCCCTTGCTCCATTCTTATACGATGTGTGCTCGAATGGGGAAGACAACTATTCGAGTTTGTCTTATTCAATTATGAATTCAGTTACCTTGTCCCTTTTTCAGCTATTTTGACGCCAGCCTGATCTTGGTCATCCATTTCCATCATCTCTCTACTCATGCAGCATGTGTCACATGAGTATATGTTATAGGTGACTTTTGTCACATCACATATCGTTCATTTTAGATACTGGTGCGCCAGCGTCTGAAATTAAGAGCGTCTTGATTAAATGAGAAGTCGGCGATGGTAAACAGATTTCGCGAGGCGGTCCGGCGATGAAATGTTTTTGTCATCAAGATCTAGAAAAATTTTGGATTTTTATCGAAGTCTGATTTTGCCCTTTTTGAAAGATTAAATTTTCCGCGGGTCTTACATTCTCCCATCCTTAAAAAGAATTTGCGTCCGAAATTCCACGCTATCTCGCATCCAACCACGTGCATATGTAGCCTGCAAACTCGAGGCAGATATGACAGCGAGGCTGAGTTACATTCACCAAAGCAGCGATCGAAGTTTGTCTGACTCTCATCCATATCAAAATGACATCAACACCCAATATTTCTATACCACTTTAAGATTACCGAGCGGAATCTTGAGGATCCACTGACCAGTCTGACTTGTCTGATGACTCACCCAGATCCACAAGGAGAATCTCTCATTGTTCTGGCTTTTCTGAGGGCCTGGGCATACCAGCTCAGACATCTGCGAGTGCGTTATTGAGTCAGACATGGTGCGTCAGTTCAAAACACGTATCTAAGTCAACAGTGCAAGGAAATTGGTAGCCCCTTTCCTCATCAAAAGCTAGTCTGAAGGCAGCTAAGTCTGTTTGTGCCATGACCTCTGCCTCCCTGGGAATGATCTATTACCTCCTTATCTTGGGTGGCCGATAGTAGCTCCCGTCCTCTGCCCGACTGACAGACTCTGACTGCCAAATCTGTGCTTTCGACCTCGACCAGCTCCTTTGGCCTATGTGACCGTCTGCGAGAGTACTAGGTCTTTAGTGTGACTTTCCTAGACGTCTTTTGGTTCCCGTTATCTTGAGAGTTGGAGAACTCCAGCCAGTGTCCTCTCTTGTCCCTCTGGGTAATTTGGAATTGCGCTATCGAACCTTGGGATCCCTCTTGAGTGATCTCTCTTATATTAGAATTTGTTGTTGGCAGCTGGTAGCACACCATCGCCCACCTTGGTGGCAGCCACTGTGTCTCGTGATGGGTTGGGGTGAGGTGTCCCGTAACTGGGATTCTGCCTCAGTAGACTGATCCGTCGAAGTGTATCCGAGGTTGTCGGCGGAAATAACATCATCGTGCCTTCAACTGATAATCTCAATCAGGCCTTGGTCGATGACCTGTGCTCTGGATATCGCCGAAACGAAGTCTTGCTTCTTTCGGGTTGGAAGATGAATCTTCCTTCTCTTAGTACGTTTTATCACGGATGCCTCCGCATAACATCTCTTCCCCCCTCTGCCGGTCATAGTCTCGACCCGAGTCCAAATCTACTCTAACGGAGGACGTGTGTTTCTAAGCGCTAAGTCGTTTGACGCCACAGTTCACTATTGCACGTAGCGTGATGGCGGCGCTCTTATCCACGGCCTCGTAAAGGCTGCTGTTAGCCGTCGGTGCGCGTTAATATCGTGGATGATATAAATTCGCCTCCCTTGACTAATAATCTGCATGTCGTGGCAAGTTAAATTCTATCTGATATCTCTAGGGCATGTATGGCTTGGAACACTATTCAAATATCGAAAACATTTTATATACTAAGTCCACATTCATAAGCAATCACCAAAATAGTTATTCGTATAATCAGTCTTTGTTTTTAACAACAAATTTTATTTAGAAAATTTCATTTGAAAGATTTGATTTAATTTGGTTGATTTTATTTTATTATTATTATTATTTTTTTTGAAAAATCTTGTGAAACGATGTGGTCAACGTTAAGTGAAGCGATTTTATTGAGTCAACGGTCAAGTGCATAGTGTGCACCTGAATAATTGTATGCGTGCGTGTGCTGGATGTGGCATCTTCGCCTGGCGCGTCTGTAGCGTTGCCATGGCCAGTGGCGGTGTGTGTGTGACTTAACCTTGAGCAGTATGTGCTTCAACTTCTCGCCCAGTGTCGTAGGCCTGTGTGCGATGTAATACACGTAATTTTTAGCGATGCTTTAAGTGGAGTTATTTAATTTATTTTTCTAATTATATATATATATAATAATATACATATATATATCTTATATATATATATATATATATATATATATACTCTATATATATATATATATTTTTATTATTGTTCTGGTATATTTTGGGTATATAACCATATATATATACTTATTGGTTGACCCTACAAAATTATATTTAAATAATTAGTTTGATTAAATTAAATGTTAAAGGAAATTGTAAGAAATATCTTAGTATATGTAAATTTATCCTAATTTAGCTAAATTTTTGATTAAGCCCTAATAAAAAAAAAAAAAAAATAAATAAATAAATAAATATAAAATATTTGGGGACCTTAGGGCTTTGATTTTTTTAAAGGGAAAAGAGACCAAATTGTGGGGCCCCCTCTCTCCTCACGTCTTCCTCTTCCTTTTCTTCTTTTTCTTCTTTTTCTTCATACTTTCTCTCCTTCTTCTTCTCGTGGCTGCGCCTCCATCCCAGACCACCACTGAGCCACGTCGCGCAGCCACCACCTCTTCGGCCCAGCCGTGAGCTTCCTCGACAGCGCGGCCGCCGTTCCCTTCCTCGCGGTGGCGCGTCCTCCCTCAACATAGGTGGGCGCCTCTCTGGTGGCCCATGCGGGTACATCTGTTTTCACATTGAAACAAGGCCGTTTTCCAAATGGGACCCCGAAACCTTGAGAAATTATGGTCATTATTTGAAGCTTTAATGTTGGTGATTTTAGAGATAAACTTAAGAAGAAAATTACATTTTATGCGTTTTAAGGTTGTTTTAAGTCTAAATTATGCAAAAATTGTTTTTGGACTACAATCCGATCTGCCAGGCACCTGGATTTATTAGGTAGAGTTGAATTTTCCGGCCACGAGTCGGCGGCCAGTGTGGACACAAACGTCTTGGGGTGACGGTAAGTCTGATTCAGTGTGATTCCAGTGATTGCAATCGGTTTCACTTCAGGGCTTGGTGAAAGTCTGCCGCGCCTAAAGCGATTGGAAACCACAATTATTATAATTATTTGACGTATTCATTTTGTTATTTAATGAGTTGTTTTAATATTGAAAATGCCTTATTTGCTCGTTTAATTGCTCATGGTTGTGTTTTGAAAAGTCATAGCTTGAAATCATATGGCGGTGAATCGTTATGTTTGTCATATCCTATCTGATTAGAATCGCGTTGATTTTGGATCAGCGATATTAAATTATCCACAGGAGTTATCCATGTATAATATAATGGATCCTTCAAAGCTTTATAGTTATCAATTGTATTTATGCGAATTGTTGACCTTTGTGTTAGAGTTCTTTGTCGGCCAGTGGTTTATCTGGGTTTATGGCCATTTCGGCATTGGATAATTGTGGATATTGAAACATATGGTGCAGCCAGGTTGGACCCATTTACGGGGAGTTAAGTCCGAGTTTAGGGAGTTCTGCGAGATTTACGGTAGAACATAAGTCTGTTGATTTATGTCGGTTTAGTGCAGTAGAGTTACGGTGAGTCTAGAGTATATTTAAATGTCGTCTTATTTTATCATGCGTCTTCCATTTAGATTGTCAGTGACTCGTGAGGTGACTGTGTGAGGAGCGGTCCCGAGATCAGGCCTTCGATGAGTTGATATCATCATATAGTTTACGACACATCATGCGCATGCATGGCATAGCATTTATAGCATTAGGCTACACCCATCATCATCCAGGCATAGTTTATTATTATCATTGGAATTGTATTTACTATGGTAACTAAATTTAGTTCGTTGAAATATATTTGCATATGGGATTTGTTATGATGATGGATGTGAGTGTGCATTGTTGGGTGTGATATTCTTTGTGTGCCGTGCATGAAATGTTTGTAATGGCGGAACTATATGGCAGGGCAGCATACCACCTAATGGGTTACATCGGGACCGCGTCTTTCACAGTAACTAATCAGATTATGATCTGCAGTTTTATGTTTTATGTATATGAGTTCCACAGTTGAGCGTTCTCTTCGGATCTTGCAGGAGTAAGGTCTGGTTGGCGTTACTCTCGGGGCGCCAGGCTATGGATTATGGTAGGATGATTCAGGTTCAAGGACTACAATTATTTCTCGGCGCCCGGCCTATAGTTGATAGTTTAAATTATCAGCAGTTGAGATTTTCAGTGGGCATTTCTATGAGCGCAGTCACATTGGTTGAGAAGGCGTATCAAACATAGTATTGGGTATATAGGGTCCTGTTTAGAGTTCGATTTTTTGTGATGACTATGTGATGATATGAAACTTAGATATTATTATTGCATGCACTTATGTAAGTGTATTATTATCTTTGTAATTCTATATGAATCTGCGTATCTATTGAAGTTGTAGATGTGGTATAGATTATATGATGTTAACTCCTCGAGGCGCGGTCTGACTTATTTTAGTGACTGGAGTCCTCCTTCTTGGATCCTTGAGAACCTTAAATTCTTTCCCTTCCGGCGTTTATTTAATAAGATATTATTAATCTTTATCTACATTTAATCCCTAAGTTATTAACTGCGATTACTTTTGGAATATTCAATGTCTTTTGCTAATTGAGATGAGTCTTATTTCATTTTGAGTCTGATAATGACGGTGTATGTGGGATCGAAACTTTATTTCTCCCTAGTGATGTTTGGTATCCCAGGCATATTATATATGTATGTGGATACATACTAGTCGAGGTGATCGTATGATAGTCGATGAATATTATGGCCAGGCTTCTTCTACGGGTTTGCCCCGGTGGCCTTATGCCTTCCCATTCCACTGATGGATCCGCATTTGATTTAGTCGTGACAAAGTTAATGTCGAGCTATGGGTTCATTTCCTATATGGCCTAGAGTCGTTTCGATCACTGCGAATTAGGATCGAGTTCGTACTTATGCATCATAGTTGCATCTAGTTTTACGCCATTAGTTGGGGCGTACATTTATGTCACGATAGTCTTGTGTTTACTCTTGATGTGGGGGACGGAGATCGAGGTGAATCACGGTCACGGCAAGCTAGAAGCGGCCTGGGTTCTATGATGAGGCCCGGGAGGCCCCGAGATGAGTATCTCTTCGACCCGATCCACAGTTTCTGCCCAGGCGAAGGCTGAGGTGACAGTGAGACAGGCAGTGCGGGCGATGAGCCCTGGTAGAGCCACGAGTTAATATGCGAACCTGATTTCGAATACAATGGTCTATGTCATTGCATGGAGGCACGGCGGGTATGGCCAAGGTGCGGACGGCTCTCCGGCAACATAGAGCATCCGTGGCGGCGGCTGCTAATAGTTCGGCCCGGGTGGACGAGTTTGACCGGATCACATTCCTTTGTTCCGGTACGGACTTAATGAGGTTGTATTTGATGGGTTATACGGTGACTGATGGATTTTCTAGGCGAAGAGTGGAGAAGAGAGCATTTGATCGAGAGCGCCGATGGGCGAATTTATTGAGATGGGTTTCTCCTCGGGAAAACGCATTGCGGTGGAGTGCAAAGTTACATCAAGCGGATTTCTTGAGGGTATGACATGGGCTGAGTTCAGGGAGAGATTTGAAGATAACCACATTTCTTTTGCCATGAGACAAAGTCACAGGAAGCCAGGTTTGAAGCGGCTGAAGAGAGATGATATATACGTAGTGGAGTACACCGCGAGGTTCATGTATCTTAGTAAATTTGCTCGGAGTTAGGTTGGCGGAGAAGTGCGAAGCGAAGTAAGTACATCAGGCTCGGACCATTTCCATATCCTTGAGTACGGTCGAGGAAGTGCTTAGCTTCTTGGAAGTCAGCGATTTAGCGAGACGGATGGAAGTGACCTTACCGCCTTCATGGTATCTTAGTGGATGGTGCTAAGAGAGACCCATGCGAGAGGAAGCGGAAACTAGTACAACGCACACATCGCGAATTATGGTGGTCTGGGGTACTTCGATTAGTGCAGTCGGCGAATGACGATTTAGACCAAGGGGTGCAAAAGGGTAGGCCTGACCGGAGAAGGGTTATAGAGGCTTAGTGGACGAAGGAGTTTTAGGCGTCGGTATAGTTCGAGGGACGAGTTCGGGGCTCGAGTGCCGGCGGCGGCCCGGATTAAGCACCCGGTATATTGCCCATTGTGGGGCGGATGCATCGAGGAGCCCTTGTATGGCGGCTAGTGGGCTTGTTTTAGGTGTGGAGAGTTGGGCCATATGGCGAATCGTATCTGGAATTTCTGGCAATGACGCTTTTCCTCGGGGTTGCGGTGATGTTGCGCCCGAGTTCATTGGACGGCGCCTAGTTCTTCTCGGTAGTGCGCGGTATAGTGGCGGCGGTAGTGGATATGGAGGTGGGGCTCCGGGAGCGGTTGGTGAGGTAGGGGCGGGGTCGGGCCCGAGCTCTGATCTGGGCGATGGTCGAGACGGAGTTTTCACGCTCGCTCCTCGGACGCCCGGGCGATCAAATCTTTAATAAATATCGGGTACTATTCGTTACGGTATACTAAGGCTAGGGTTATTAGATCAGGGTGCCACACCTTTCCTTTGTATCTCTAGTTTGCAATTGGAAGCGGTGTTGACCCGGTGGGCTTGAGACTCAGTTATCAGTCACTACCGCTGGTGATGCCTTAGGCGGATATTTACTTTCCATCGTGTCAGGTTACGTGATGGCGAGAGACTCTGGCGGATGCGGATTTTGTTGGATGTAATTGATTTCGAGGTTATTTTAGGTATGGATTGGTTGGCGGCGGGCCATACGCCTGCTGGATTCTTAGGAAGCAGTGATTCAGTTCGAGTTCGGAGTTTGGGTTTCGTGGTGACGGATACCAGCCCGCTACAATTTAATTTCGACCATTGACTAGGCGGATGTTACGAAGTCTGAGGTTATCGGCTCTTGTGAGAGGACAACTGCGGTGGATATAGGTAAGGTTGATGATGTCCTATTGCTTGTGAATTTCTGATGTTTTCGGAGTTGCAGGTTGCCACTGGCGGGGAGATAGAATTTTGCATTGATGTTATGCAGGGCACGGCTCGCATCTCCTTGCCACCTTATAGGATGGCACTGGAAGTGAAGGAGGCGAAGGAGCGATTCTACGAGATTTGTTAGACAAAGGTTTTGTCGGGCCCGATTACTTACTCCACTGGGAGATTATCTGTCTTTATTTGTAAAGAAGAAAGATGGTTCCTTCTTGGCTATGTAGATTTCACAGACAATTTGAACAAAGCGGCAATCACGTAATAAATATCCATCCCTGAATAGATGACTTGTTTGATCAACCCGGGGTGCATCATGTTTTCTAAGATTGATCTACGGTGAGGATATCATCGAGTGAGAATAAGACATGAGGATGTTAGAAGAGCGGCATTCGGGGCGAGTACGGCCATTATGAGTTCCTATTGATGTCTTTGGACTCACTAATGCCGCCGCGACCTTTATGGATTTGATGAGCGAGTGTTCAAAACCTTCTGGATATTTATGTCGTGTTCATAGATGATATCTTAGTATATTCTCGGAGTGAGGAGGAGCATGTAGAGCATTTAAGGATAGTATTGCAGACTTTGAGGGAGCAGCAATTATATGCCAAATTCTCCAAGTGTGAATTTTGGCTGGATAGTGTAGCCTTCTTGGGACATGTAGTATCGAGGGAAGGTATTCAAGTGGATCCCAAGAAGATAGAGGCGGTGATGGATTAGCGAGAGACCCGCCCGCGGTGGCGAGATTGAGAAGTTTCTGGGTGGCCGGTTATTATCGGCCCAGTTTACGTGCGGGATTTTTCGAAGATAGCGCCGCCCGACGGTTAACCCGGAGAGAATGTGAGGACTTTCAATGGTGAGGAGATTTGTGAGGCGAGTTTTCAAAAGTTGAAGGATTGTTTGACCTCTGCTCCGGTATTAGCGTACAACCACGAGTGAGGTTATCTGATGTATTGTGGCTTCAGTGGTTGGGGTGCGTGATGTGCGACCGCGGTGATTGCTTATGTACAGGCGGTGAAGCGCGGCGAGGGTACCCATCGCGACGGAGATGGCGGTGATCTTTGCATTGAAGATGCGGAACGCATTACTGTATGGTGAGACATGTAAGTTTTCACGGATCTGAGAGTTTAAAATATATTTTTATTGAGGAGGAGCTAAATTTGAGGTGAGAGAAGATGTTTGGAGTTATAAGGACTATGATTGTACGATTCAATATCACCGAGGCCAAGGAAGGCTAATGTAGTGCGGTCTTTGAGTAGGAAAATCATCGGTGGTCGCCCACATTAGTGCGGAGAAGCGTGATTAACTAAGGAGTTGTAAGATTAGCCATGATCATGGTTTACAAGCCCAGGCGTTAGATGCAGGCACTTTTAGCACATTTCAGTCGAATCGGTTCGATGGGCGAATTAAAACTGACTCGGTCACGAGACCCACGGTTGATGAAGATTATGGATAAGGGTTGGCTGAGGTCGGGTAGATGATTTTGTGATTAGGGGTTGATAGCTGCGTTGGGGTGGGTGGTGCTGGGTTGTGCGTCCTAGATGTTGATGGACTTAGAAAGAGATTATGGAAGAGAGGCTCAATATCACGAACTACATTATTCATCCGGTTCCACTAAGATGTATCATGATCTTAAGGGTAACTATTGGTGGAGCGGTATGAAGAAGGATGTAGCGGAGTTTGTATCTAAGTGTTTGACTTGCCAGCAGGTCAAACTTGAACATCAGAAACCATCTGGGTTGTTGCAGCCACTCCCCATTCCAGAGTGGAAATGGGAAAATATTACCACTTGGACTTTGTGGGTTTGGGTTACCTCGAACTTGACGGGGTATAGTTCCATTTGGGTGATAGTCGATCGAATGACTAAATTAGGCACCTTCTTGTGAAGGCGACTTTTCGTAGCCCAGTATGCGGGGTGTATATTGAGAGGATTGTTAGCCTTAATGGGATCGATTTCAGTTGTGTGCGACGGAGCCTGGTCGCCAGGTTTTTTTGGTGGAAGCCGTAGGAGCAGTACCGATTGGACTTGCCGCGGCTTTTCACCCTCGGGCCAGATGGAGCGGTCAGAAGGACTATTCCAAGCGTTGGAGGACGCATGTTGAGATGTGCGTGATGGATTTTGGAGGCGATGGGATTGGCATTTACCTTTGGTGGGTGCGTCTGACAACGATTATCATCTTGGCATCGGTATGGCGCCTTACGAGGCATTGTGGCGGAAGTGTAGATCGCCCATTTCTTTGGGAAGAAGTTGGTGAAGGAAGTTGGAGTCCTGGGTGGTCCAAATCATACGAAAAAGATTCCTATCATTCGAGATGGGTTGAGGGCCAGCTTCCCGATGAAGCCGGAGAGCTATCACGGACCTGAAGGGAGAACATGTGGAGTTTGGTGTAGGTGAGTATGTATTTACGAAGGTTTCCCCGTCTGGCGTGATGAGATTTGGTAAAAAGGGAAGTTGGCACCTCGCTACGTGGGACCATTTGAGATTTAATGGATAGGTTGGGGATGTAGCTTCGATTTGGAGTGCCACTAATTTATGATATTCATCAGGTCTTTCATATATCTATCTTTGAGGAAATATGTCCAGATCCTTCCCGTAACTCAATTTCCGAAGTAGAGGCCGGGGATTTATGGTATGAGGAGAAGCACATGGCTGTGGATACTCGGGTTAAGTGACTCAGATCAAGTCATCCCGATGGTCAAAGTCTATGCGCGGAATCATTCGGCGAAGAGTGCACTTGGGAATCGATGGGAGATGCGGCGTTCATACCAGTACTTGTTCGATAATGGGGTATGTTCTTATTCTTAAATTCGAGGGCAATTTTCTTAAGGGGAAAGTGTAATACCCGTAATTTTTTAAGCGTGCTTTAAGTGGGTTCTTCATTTATTTTTCTAATTATATATATATATATATATATATATATATATATATATATATTTTTTTTTATTATTGATCTGAGTATTATTTTGGGTATATATATATATATATATATATATATATATATATAGTAGTTTGACCCTACAAAATTATTTAAATAATTAGTTTGATTAAATTAAATGTTAAAGTATAGGAAATATCTTAGTATATGTAAATTTATCCCTAATTTAGCTAAATTTTTGATTAAGCCCTAATAAAAATAAAAAATAAATAAATAAATAAATATAAAATATTTGGGGACCTTAGGGCAGTGATTTTTAAAGGAAAAGAGACCAAATTGTGGGGCCCCCCTCTCTCCCTCCCGTCTTCCTCTTCCTTTTCTTCTTTTTCTTCTTTTTCTTCTTAATCTCTCATGGCTTCTTCTCATTTCTTGCCTCGTAGACCACCACGAGCCACTTGGGTCGCGCCGCAACACCTCTTCTCGGCCGTGAGCTTCCTCGACACGCGCGGCCCGTGGTTCTCTTCCTCTCTCTCGCGATTGGCGCGTCATCTCCGCGCCTTAGGTGGTGCCTCTCCTAGAAACTGACCCTTTTAGGCGTCAATTTTACGGCCCGAACAAGGCCATTTTCAGGCTCAGGACCCAAAAAGAGCCTTAGGGGTATGATTCGCCATTTCAAGCTTTAATCGTAGTGATTTTAGAGATAAACTTAAGAAGAAAGTGTTGTTTTTATGCGTTTTGAGTTGTTTTTAAGGCGTCTAAAAATTATGCAAAAATTGTTTTGGACTCCACAATCAGATCGGCCGTGCCCTCGGATTTAATTTAGACGAGTTGAATTTTAGAGCCCTTGCGTCGGCGGCGGACCTCGAAACGTCTTAGGGACGGAGCGTCAGTCTCAGTTCAGTGATTCAGAAGCCCGGTGCAATCGGTTCCTTATTCGAGCTTGATCAAGAATCTATACCACTAAAGCGCGTCACGAAACCTAATTGTATAATTGTTCGTGTCGTATTTTAATTGTTCGTAAAAGGTTATTTTAATATTGAAAATGCCTTATTTATCGTTTAATTGCTCATGGTTGTGTTTTGAAAGATGTAACCTTAAATATATACGCCGTGCGATGTTGTGTTTAATCCTCCTATCACGATTAGAATGTGATGATTTTGATTAAACGTATTTAATTATATCCGGAGTTATCCATGTATAAATATAATGAATCATCCGAAGCTATAAATTGTATCAATTGTATTTATCGCGAATTGTTGACCTTTGTGTTAGGTTGCGTCGAGCCGTGGATTTATCTGTAGTTGTGGCCCGGCTCGGCATTGGATACATTGTGGATATTAGAAATGTATTTTTATCGGGTTACGGACCCATTTACGGGAGTTAAGTCCGAGTTTTAGGGAGGTTACAGCAGAGATTTTCGGTAGAACATGTCTGATTTCTATATCGGTTTAGTGTGAGTTTTAAAGTCGAGTCTAGGTATATTTAAATATTAATCTTATTTATCCAATAACGTCTTTTCCATTTTAGATTGTCAGAAACTGACTCGCGGGACTGGCCCGGGGCGAATACGAGATCCAGACATACTGGTGAGTTGATATCATATAGTTCTGACACATCATGCATGCATGGCATAGCATTTATGGCATTAGGCTACACCAGTAAATCGCTCGACATGGTTTGTATCATGGGATTGTATTTACTATGGTAACTAAATTATTTAGTTCGTTATGAAATATATTTGCATATGAAATTTGTTATGATGATGGATGTGAATGTGCGTATTGGGTGTGATATTCTTTTGTGCATTGTATGAAATGTTTGTAATGGGAACTATAGCGGGGACATACCACTATTAGGTTACATCGGGGCCCGCGTCATGCCGTGTCATCAGTTATGATGCAGTTATGTTTATGTATATGAGTTCCACTGGTTGGCGTTTCTCGGGGATCTGCCGGAGGTAAGGTCCACACAGTTGAGCGTTACTCTCGGGCGTAGGCTATGGATTATGGTAGGATAGTTCTTCGGAGTTAAGGACCACTGTTTGAGCGTTTCTCTCGGGCGCCGGCTATGGTTGATGGTTTAAGTGTCAACTGGAGTTAAGGACCCTGGTCGAGCGTTTCTCTCGGGGCGCCAGTCACATTGGATTTGAGAGAGCCGTATGGCTTATAGTATTGGAGTATAGGGTCCTGCTAGAGTTCTCGATTTTTTTGTGATGACTATGTGATGATATGAAACTTAATGTGTGTGCATGCATACTTATGTGAGTGTATTATTATCTTGTAATTCTATATGAATCACGTATCTATTGGTTGTAGATGTGGTATAGATTATATGATGTTAACTCACTCTCGAGCGTGATCTCGACTTATTTTCAGTCTTGCCAGTCCTCCTTCTTCGGATCCTTGAGCAGCGAATTCTTTCGCTTCCACGGCGGTTACATGTACTATTAAGATATTATTGAAATCCTGGCTAATCTAGGTGTCAACTGCGTGGTACTTTACTGGAATATTAGTATGTTTTGTGGTCAGACAGTGTTCATTTTGGGTACGATGACGGTGTATGTGGGATCGAAACTTTATTTCTCCCTAGTGATGTTTGGTATCTGAGCATATTATATATATGTATGTGGATATATAGTCAGGTGATCGTATGATAGTCGGCATGAATATTGTAATAAGGCTTCGGGTTTGGTGGCCTTATGCTTCCATTCCTAGTCTTGGGTCACGGCCCCGATTTAGTGCATTGACGGTAGCTTGCGCGAGCATGTCGTGTACTGTGTCGCGACCTGACGTAATCTCGAGCCAGCCACGGTCACGATCATGTTGTATGACTAATGACTGACCTAGCCTCAGCTCCTGATACGATGCAATTATTTGTATGAAGTGACACGCTCCCGACTAAGTTGTCGAAACGTCGCGATGCGGGGCGTATCTGTGACACCTTCCCAGCTGCGAGCCTCGGCTGCAATCACGATCTGAAGTACGTAATAAGTGACACATCCCAATGACAGTGTAACACCCCAAAACATACCCTGGCATTTTATATAATGTTTTGGGTATCATAAAAGTAAAAGTATATTTTTTTTAAATAAAATAAGGCTAAAAATAAAATAAATGCATAGAAGATTTATGAAGACATAAGGATACAAGTATAATTTATCAAAGGGGTATAAAAAATGTAGAAGTTATGAAGATTAGAGATCCAGTGGAAATATCTTTAAGTTATGTAGTAGAATAAGGAAAGAAGGAGGACTAAATGTAGCGTAGAGAACTTAAAGTATAAAAGAGGAGATGGAGACAAAATAATTCATTTTTTGTCTCAAGCAACAAAACTTCATCACGGGTTTAGGGAGGAAGAGAAAGAAAGAAGGAGGAAGGAGAGGAATGACAAAGTATGGATACATGTTTTGTTTGTATGGAAATTATGGATTCTAGCATGATTTTGATACAAGAATTTCTTGGGTATGGATTGCTAGGGTTTCATTTGGACATTAATTTGGTTCCCTTCTCTAGGGTTTGCTAGGCCAAGCATTCCTAGCCATAGATTTAAGGAAATTTTGGTTGAAAGCCCTGAGTTGTTAAGGAATAGATATGTAATCCTTAAAAATATCAAGGTTTTATAGAGATTAGGTGAATTTTGGTACTGAACCCTAAGA
Source organism: Tetrastigma voinierianum (assembly GCA_016808115.1). Taxonomy (NCBI): domain Eukaryota; kingdom Viridiplantae; phylum Streptophyta; class Magnoliopsida; order Vitales; family Vitaceae; genus Tetrastigma; species Tetrastigma voinierianum. Next base: position 39,990 of record JAEQBH010006776.1, read on the forward strand.
TTCTTTGCAAATTAAAAGTGTTTGTGGAGTTGTTGAGAGGGATTGCATGTTAGTTTTTTGATGAAGGATGCATTAGGGTGATGTTTGGGATGAAAGTGAGGGAAAAATGTGAGAAAACACCCGTGCAGGCATTCTCAGGTGTCTTCTACCGAGTAGAACTTCGTTCTTGGTCGATTTTGGCCAAAATTTCTGGGGTAGGAGTTAAATTTACCAGTAGAACTTGTTACGGTTTCTGTTCGACCGGTTTTCATTATTTTGGCCATAACTTCCTCATTTCTTATCAGGTTGAGTGATTAGTGGCTACGTAAAAATAAACTTCAAGGGAGAACCAAACTTAAAGAAGAAAGTATTGTCAAATTATGACTCTAATTGGTCGAAAAAATTCACTCCAGAGTGGTATGTGCGACCCATTTCCTCGTCAGTTAATCATAGAGTAGTCAGGAGTTGTTTAGGACGTAACTTGAGGTCCCGTGCTCCGGGTGGGTGATTCAGATTGGAATGAACCATAGCACCTTAGCTTTAAATGAATATATAAGGACATAGTGTCAAAATATTAAAAGTTAAGGCACTGGAAAATAGGTAGCTAGTGCAAACTGTCCCTCTCGGTAAAATCGGTAAATTGACTAATTGTGAAAATGCCATAGCAGTTTGGATGATCCAATTGGAATGATTCAATTTCTAAATAAAAATAGATTCATATAGGAACAAGGGTATAGGTTTCACAATATACCACAGAAATATAAGAGTATAAATTTTTTTATATGAAAGCTAAAGAGGATATATGTATAATTTGGTTATATGAAAAGTATAGTAACATGGTTATAAGAGAAATGCTATTGATCATGATATATATATGTATACATGATATCGAGTAGATATTCATGTATATAGGATATCGATAGTATAATACATGGAAGAAACCATAATACAAGCAATTGCTTGCATATGGCCAAGGGAAGATGGATAGATAGGCATGCACATCGGGAAGATACGTCATTTGCGGCATATAGATATAGATATTGAGGCCCACAGTTTGGGTGGAGTGATATAGATCCGTTTGGATCACGGTGGCCACGAAAGGGTCACTGTAATTTTTATGGCATAGGTCCTTTGTCGTGCGGTGATGATACCTTCGGGTATGCACGGGATGAGATCCTTTGTCTCGTGCGAGTGATGATAGTACCTTCGGTACATATAGTTATTTCAGTATCACTTGAGGTTATTTGCGGTGATGAATATAAAAAAGAAAATGAAAAGATTTTCTGAAAAGAAATGTATATAAGAAAAGTATATGATTTGATATGATATGGGAAGCATAACATTTTTATGCGATGATAGTATAAGGACAAAACCTTACGAGTAAAGTATAAATGATATCAAAACCTAAGGAATGAAACATGTTATAGCGAGATAGATAAACAAAATGAGTAGTATATCTGAAGATTATAATTGTCATAAGTATATGTATATGTTTAAAGATAAGATGACTATTATTAGGAATTAGATCTTTTGAGTTTTATTTCCCACTAAGCGTAAGCTTAGCCGCAGTGTTTCATCAGGTGGCAGGTCTGAGAGAAGAGGAAACCAGAGGACGGGATGATCCACATCACCGGCCATCAGAAATTCGACACATCCATGGGAGGTCGAATTTGGAAGATTTTTGGTATAATGTATATGTCTTTTTGTTTGTTTTTGCAAATAATGTAAATGTTGAACATTATTAAATATGGAACTTGTATATGTATTTTGTATCCTTTGTGACAGAATATAAAACAAGTTTAATATTCACAAGTTAGAGGCTATAGTTAGCGATCGTGGAGGCGGCCCCAGGCGTCGCGATTTAGTGAGCATCACGGATCTGGGTTCGGACTCGCCCGTCGGTCGGATCGGAGAAGGGTGTCCACGCTCAACCCTGCTCTTGTCATAATCCTGATAGTTTGTGCTCGTTGACACACTCACCGACCCTCTGTACACCCAAAAGCGCACCCAGGAAGCTGCTATGTCACGTCTGATTTCCATTATATTATGACACGGTTAGGCGTATTCGATTTACGCTCAGTTTCTTCCTTTTTTTTTTCACACACATTTTTTTTTTCTCATTCATTTCTTTGGAAAAAAAAAACTACCCCAAAAAAAAAAAAAAAAAAAAAAAATATATATATATATATATACTATATATATATATATATATATATATATATATATATATATATATATATATATATATATATATATATAAAATTTATTAAAATTTATTAAAATTTATTTTTTCTTAGTTTTACCTTTATTAAACCTTAGAAAAATTTCTTCACATCATTTTTTTTCATTAAATTACGGGTATTTGAAATTTCTCACACAATTTGTTCTCCACGCTCAGCACTTGAGTATTTCAATACATTTTTCCTATGTCTTTATTCACCAAGTACACATTCATAATACATACAACATATGATCACACAATTCACGCAACATACAACTCATATTTATACACGATCACGCATAAAACACGATTAAATGTAGTGTTCTAATCTGTCATAAGTGATTGTCTAGGTAATCATACTATTTAACATGTTTACCTGACTATGATGTTCCTACACCTCATGACCATGGCCTAAGCCCAAGTCCCCCGATCCTAGGTAATCGTATGCCTAACTTATTGACACTAAGCTCTAGGTATTTATAAACTGGAAATACGATGCCAAGGCTGCGGCCTTTAATAGGGGTGTAGTTGACAACGTCTGACCACGGAATAATCATGGATGTCGGGTAACTTAGACACCACTCATAATCGGGCAAAGTCTCATTTTATCAGGGAGCCTATACAGGTATAACCTGTCCCGATAATCAAATGACCTCAGAGATTCCACGCAGGAAGTAAAATAAGCGGCTACTTGGGCCTGCATCCAACACTCTAAAATATATCTCAACTATATCTGATAGCGAAGTTAATAAATCACTCTTACCAAACATATATCAAAAGTTTCTAATTTTAATACATGTTATACAAAGCGAATACCCAAAGCCACGATCGGCTTTCTTCACAAAAATGCGGCCTCTAGCGGCGCAGATCTGATCTTACTCCTGTACGAAATAGTGATCCCTCGACAGGGTGAGCAAATCCTAGTGGAGATAATTTCCTACATGGGTTACTCCCCACCTAAGTGCACATGCATGGTAAACAATCACATTCAAGCAATTTCATGAACCTACTCGAATGTCTACATGACCAACCCATGTCTTGAGTCCTCACCGACTCCCTCACACATGCCTAAGCCGAATGCGAGTAAAATCACAATTTTCAAAACAAAACTTGTTGTTCTCGAAAACACACTACTGAATTTCGATAAAAGTATTGGACTACCCTTCGAGGCGAATGTGTTGGAGAACCTTCCTATAAAATTCATGGGCTCCTCAGACGTGTAATTGTGACCATCTTCCAACCTGATTCTCAGGAGGAAAATCATCCATGGAAATTCTTCCTTAACCATGTTCGTTTTTCTTTCAATCTCATGTCATGCACTCACTATCTATTCTAATTTGCTTGATTGCATATGGAATACATGATGCACTAACTGGCTGATATTCATGCTAATATATTCAAATACTGAACATGCATATATTATTAACATTAATTAAATCACACATAGCATAAAATTTCCATATTCCAATTTCATAACAAAAATTAGCTTATGGACTAATTAACAACACGCTATATGCTAATTCAAATTTCAGAACTCACTCTCAATCAAACACCATACATTTTCACACAAAAATTTTTATGATATTTATTAACTTGCTCAAGAAACCCCGGTTATCGCTCATGATCACCACAATAAATAGGAATCAATCTTTTCCACTTTACCAGCGATTTGAGATGTACCAAATTATATACGTTAATACGTTTCCTCGTAACATTCCTAACCATTTACATGGCTCTTAGCCAAAGATTGGGAACAATGTAGGAAAAGATCCCTACCTTCTGATGACACACTTCCCACCTCACTGCATGTAGGCACACTGACAAAAAAAGTCTATCTCTGAACAACAAAACCCGCAGCCGTCGACGGCCTTTCAATCCCTGAAGTAAAAACTTTTCTTCCACCTTACACCAGATGGGTAAAATTGTAATGAACACCCATAATAACGTTTATATCAATCAAAACTTATACATCCGTACTCACAACAGTGATCTGGGAACATTCAAACATGCAAAGTCCAGAAGCATCAAGAACACATTTTCACAACCACTTCTATAATATATGTCCAGACATAACATTTCAAAGATATAAAAGCTACAAATGATAATTAATACACAAGATTTAACTCCATATAACAGTGATCATCCACTTAGTCTGTAATAGTTTTGTTAATTGTATCAGGAAAATAGTTAATGGAAACCAATGAATAAAAGAGCTGCACATGAGCGTAGCTATGTGCAATATTTTTTGGTATATGCTTTCCGGAAAATGATTTTAAAAAAATTCCTCTGTCATTCTCCGTATATTTCTCTTGCTTTATTGTTTCTTTTCAAAGTTTTAACTTTTCTTGTCATTATTTATTTCTCATACTTTTCTTTAAAAAGCTCTGTGTGGAACCTCTTATACTAAGCTAAGCTAGAAGTTTATGTAAAACCTCTCTCATACTTTTCTTTTTCTTATTGCTTTATCATGCTTGAAAAGTTCTTGGGTGAAACCTTTCTACACAAACCTTTTGCAAAAAGTTCTTCAAACTTTTTCACAAAATTAGCTTTTATTCAACCACATGCTTTTGAAAAATTAAACCCATCGGAGCTTGGCTCAACCGATCGCTTTGGAACTAAACCCGAGCTTGGCTCAACTGCTTGCTTTAAAACTCCGAAGCCTTGGCGCATCAACCAATGGTTGATTTTTCAAAACCGTACATCAAGGTGTTTGTAAAACATCACTCAACCACTCGGATAGCCTATTTTTGCTTATCATGCCTGAAGTAACATGGAACTCCTATGCACTCTTCCACCGCGTGCCGGTGGAAGGACCTTTGTCCGCGCTCACCTTTTCATTTCCTTCCCGCGAGGTCATGGTGGAATTGACCCTGTCGCCATCACCATACTTAGTTAGAGCTCATAACCTTATATCTCCCTCAGACGTTGTACTATCTTTAAACATGATGTATGTCCTAAGTCACGACCGTGCAAACTGTAACGCATGGTAAGAACCTGGAATAACAACGTGCACGTGTGACGGATAAAATTTCTCCCCATTCCAGTTTGGCCAAGCTTAAAAACTGTAGCGCTCTGTTTTCACAACCTTCATTGCTTGCTTGCTTGCTTGTTTTGTAAAATGGTTTTACACTTGAAACCATTTGCTTGCTTGCTTGCTTGAAAAATGGTTTAATTATTCAAAAACCATTTGCTTAGCTGGTTTATTTTTTTGGTTTCCAAAATTGAAAGTGCTCAACTTTTCAAAAACTACTTTTCATCATTTAAGCTAAGCTAGTTTTAATTATGGTTTTACAATTTAAACTAATGCTTGTTTTTCGGAAATGTTTAACTCAAAACTGGTTTGTTTCGCTTTTTTATCTCATTGTTGCTTTCTTGAAATGGCTTGTGTATCCTTCAAAAACCATAAAATACCAGTGTAAAGCAATTTGTAAAATAATAATAATAATAATACACTCAGTATTTGGAAAAATGAGTTTAGAACACTCACCTCTTGCTTTTGCTTAACTTGAGCAATCGCTCCACACTTATCCCGCCTTTACTTTAAATCCTTCTATAACTAACTGGTATCACGACGACAAATTAATCGCATAACTTAACGTACTTCCTAGACTTAGTCACACTCTTCATACTCTTTAAAGTTAAGGTGCTAAGGTCTTATTCAACTGAATCACCACTGAGCACGGAACCCACGTTACGTCCTCAAAACAACCCGACTACTCTATGTCCAAAGTTGATGCAGGAATTTTTTTCTTTACATGCATCTCACTTAGCGTCTTAGCTGTTTAGGATCGCAAGAATTTGACGTACTGATGCTCTACTTCTTAAGCTCTTTCTCTCTTCTTTTTTCCCGAAAGTCTACTTACTTGACAATTTCTTGAATTCACTCAAATCGGATAGGTTAAGAAGAAAATGAGGAAGTTAAGTGGCTAAAATAATTTAAAAAACTGGTCGAAACTGGAAAACCAGAACAAAAGTCTCTACCAGTAGACTACATCTTCACTGTGACTTGGCCAAAATGGACACTAGAGCTGTAAGTCCTACCGGTAGACTCCTTATTGTACCGTAGACTTACCCGAATGCCAGATTTTGCTATTTCTCCCACTCCTCTTGATGCCACCACTCCATATAGGTCTCTCATAATTCATAATACCTCAAAAACTAACTCAAAATTATCTAAAAACAACTCCACAATATGTGGAAGGCACTGGTGTTTTAAACCTTTAGAAACCAAAACTATAGTGAAAATCGTTGAATAATTACTCATATGTTGTCCAACAATTTTTTGAATATCATGTAATTTGATGATTCTCCCAAGTTTCTTTTGCATCAATTGGGGTTTTACTCACATAACCCCCACAAATCAAAGGTGTCATCATCACGGAAGTTTTGCACAAAACCTAGATCAAAGGAGGAGAACTAATCTCCATACACCAAGCCCCTGGAAATTAATATTAATTTTGATTCTAAGACAAAGGCATACCTGATTTTGATCCTTCTCCCTCTTCCTTCTTCTTCTTCCTCTCTCTTCCTCTACTCGCTCTCTCTTCTCCTCTCACCACGTGAGCTCAGCCAGATGCATAAATGAATCCATTCGTTTGTCTCCCATATATTTACTTAGCTCCTCATATTTTTGCCTCTGAATTTAAAATTAAGTGCATAACTCTTTACTTCCTTCATTGCAATCATAACTTACGCTATTTACTAGCGGCCCATTCCTCTACACTTAAATTTTGATTTTCATATTCTTTTTTGCTAAATGACCATTTCACCTCAGTTTAATACCACAAATTCGGTTCCATAAACTTTCATTTCATATTAGTTTCAAAAATATTTCAGTGTGACACTTGGTACTTTATACACCTACAAGGTCGCGTGAACAGACTCTTCGACGTAGCGTTGGAGACCGTTGTCGAACTCCACCAAATTAAAAGCTCTCACGCCAGAGTCCTTCCATGAGCAACTCGCTTGCCCATGAAAACCGACTCATCTGCAGATTCACACGGAACCAGAGAGAAGGGGTGTGGCCTTCCTTTAGAAACAGTAAAACCAAGCCACCAGACCAACATCCAGCCACCACTACTTGGTATTTCTAAATGGGAATAGACAACTATTCCAAGTTTCATCTCATCTGAATTAATACTGTAAATTCAAAATCTACCTTATAACCCATTTTTTTCGTCTATATATTTTGACACCCAGCACAATCTCTACGCCATCCATTTTATCCTCTCTACTATACAACATGTGTCACATCACATATGCTTTATCACCACGATACTCTGTTGCTCGAAAGTGCAAAATTCGACCGTCTCTGGACCGACGAATTGACGTGAAGTTAGATTTCTCGCGATGATTCCAATGTGAAGTCCGTTTCTATCATCCGAGATTCGGAAAATTTCGGATTTTTACCGAAATTACGATTTTGTCCTTTTGAGAAAATTTGAATTTTTCAGTGGTCTACACCTTAGCGCTATTTCTTTAATTATTTATGTCATAGTAGTGTTTTTAAAGTTGTTTTAATCACGAAACTATAAAGTTTTCAAAGCATTGTGGCACTTTTGCACTAAGGAAAATGGAGAGGTGGAAAGATAAATTATGGAATTTCAAAAGGATAACAATAATAATAAAAAACAATGGTTCATTGTAAGTTCGTAGAAAATTCTTAGATCTCGAATTATCTGCGCGGATCGCTACGCTAAATTGCCTCCCGAGAGGGTCTAGTGACCTTAAAAGTTTCACACTAATTTGCATGCTTAATATTTTACGACTGGTGATAAGTTGCTGCAAATACAAGCAATTTAAAGATTTACGAAAAATCTGGAAGCTTTTAAACGGCTTTTTAGTTGTGTTCATTTAAATTGATCAACAACAAATTAAAAAATAAAATTTTCGGGGATTTAAACGGACCCGAATGAGACAAATACATAAGTTATTAGATCCAAATAATACATGAGGTAACAAAAAAAGAGAGGATAAAGTCAAAAGTAAAACGGACAGAGGGAGACATGAACAGAGAACAGAGAGGAGTGTGAGAGACTTATTTATTATTTTCTTCTTTTATTTTTCTTCGATTTACTTAAATTGATCTGAGATTTTGTCTGAGTGTATAAAAGCCTTAATACACATGCTGTAATTTAAAGCTAATAATGATAGTACCAATATCTTAGCTTCATCAAACTTTAAAAGATAGAAAATTTCCTCTACTGTGTTATTCCTTCAGCTCAAAGACTCATAAAATAGTTTTTAATCTTGGGAGTCCTCAAAGAGAGTTTAAATTTCTGAACCCAAAAATTTTGAATGAGCTTATGAATTTTTGCAAATGAATTTTCTGACATTCAAACTTGATTTCTGACTGCTTAGGACTGCTTCAGGTTGAAATTTCAGGATTGTATTCGGACAGTCCGAACATAATTTTCAGAAATGTTTTTGGGTGTTTTTAAACTCTATGGAAAATCCCTTGAGTCTAGAACTGTGCCTTCATATGCTCCCAGTGAATAGCATTCAAAGGCCCACATATTTTCTCAGTGGTCTGAACAGCACAAAGGTGCAAATTCCTCGTCAGACCGACGAATGCACTGTTCAATACATCGAATGTGTGTGCATAAAGTAACAAAATTTCGGGCGCCGCGCCTCGATTATCAGGGAAACCAAAGATGAGTGTTCTAAACTCTATTTTTAAATACTATGCGTATTATTTATAAAATCATTTTACACCGTAGGCTGCTGGCGCAGTTTTGGCAACCATATTTCGCCAAAGAACGGTTTTAAAGTCATTGCTAAACCATATCAAGCAAAGAAAATTAAATTATATTTTTATAAATCAGGCTCATAGGAGTTAGCTAGATTACGGTGACGTAGACCAAGGTCTTTCCTGCCATATTACCGAAGATGTGATGCGGGCCAAGGCCCTTTCACCCTAGGTGATGTGACTCGTGTCTTTCCACCGCACGCGCCGGAAGCCCGTGCCCCCGCCACTTCAGCGCCAGCGCGAGACCCCAAGCGTTGATCTTGATTTATAAGCATTTTGGCAATAACGCTTTAAAACTCAACCATCAAAGGCAAGCATTTTATAAAAGTTTTAAACTATTAAAGCAAGCGGTCAGTTCTGCGCCATGAAGCACACAAAGTTTCATATAAACTTTAAAGAAAGCAAACATGCAATGAGTAAGTTTGCAAACCCTTGAAAGAAAAGGCATAAATTTTAACAGTAGGAAACTTTTTATAAAGGTGCAAGTAAGGTTTAAACGCCTTCCGTAAAATATAGTTTCGCAATTTGAGATATTGCAAAAAATGTGGTATAATTTATAAAACATACACTCACTAAGCTCGTTTTCAACCATTATTTTCCTGTTTTAAAAACTATTTTCCGTGTACAGCACCGCCAGTTAATCGTAGAGACATATTAGAGATCCCACTTCATTATAAGTGTGGTATTAAATAACTTGTGTAAGGAAATGCAAATACTTTGACTGCATACTGAAAGATACGTATGCATATTACTTGTTTGTGAAATGCAGTTGACCTATTTTTGAATAGTGTAAGATGGCTACATGCAGCTGCAAGATAAACAGATATACGCGCTTTGTGATACGTTTCTATAAAAGAATGTTATGTCGCCAAAATTTTATAAAATCACAAATTTAGAAAAAGAAAAATTTACACGGTTTTCAACATAACACGCGCTTTTCGCTTCGCAGATTCCTCTAGTCGCGGGGAAGCAAGGATCGGAGATTTCTGTATGACTTTATACCCATCTAGTGTGGTGGGTGTGAGCCACGTCAGAAGCAAATGCCGTGAAAAATCTACATAATAAAAGCTGATCGCATTGTGAAGGTCGGGAAACAGCACGTGAAGAAGTACAATTTATATTGACTCCATAAAAGATATTATTACATCGACCTTATATAGCGTTTTGAAGACATATAAAACCAGAAAGTGTTTTCCGACGACGAGTTAGAATTTAATTAAAAGATCACCAACTCATTCATGCCAATCATGGTTGGTTGCTGTAAAGTAACGAGAAAATATTTTGCGGTGGAGATATTGTGCGTCCGGGGGCAACAAGATTTGAGACAAATTACATATATCGCCCTAGCAAGTCTGCTCTAAAAAATAGGGAGCGTATCAAACAAAGATCTTATTAGTGATGAGATCGGCTTCATATAGCTTAGTCTCTGACAATCGCTGGACGGAGGTGCCGAAGTGGACCATGTTTAATCATCCTAATGGAGCAAAGGTCTCTAATCTAAAGTGCGTCAATCTATATGATAAGACTATGCAGAGCATATTTTCAATATTTGCTGGATTGTTTCCGAATCGTCTCAACAATGCCATTTGTGTATGAGTTGATTCGAGATGAAGCAAAAGCTTACATGCACTAAAGCCAAAGAATGGGTCAAACCATCATCGCGGTATCAATGGGATAAAAACCTCAAACATCTCTTCATGCCGTAGGTAACTTATTCCATATCACAATCACTTTTAAAGAATATTATTCCAACCATTTAGCACATACTAATTCTCAAAACGCTTGCATATTATCTTTAATTCAAGAGATTCTCAACGCACCTAGAGTACGCGACCTCGAGCCATCCATGTCCCGCTAGCTATTCGGAAAACATCTCGCTTACCACCTTAGGCCCATTGAAACGATATATCAATACATCGCTGTACTTCTAATTTAATTGATCCAATTTATTTCAGTCGTTCTTAACATATAATGCCGATTTTGTCAAGTTCATTTGAATTCTCACAACTTATAATGTTTCTGAGATGCCAAAAGGACGGTGACTGTTACAATAACATCATATCAATGTCTTGTGAGTGTTGTTTCTCATTAAAAGTTTTAAAGTAAAATCCCTTACCATGTTATTATTAGATTTTAATGTGAAAGAAAGTAATTTTTATTGTATGAGTGAAGTATGTTCATGTATGGAAACCACATTCAATATCGAGGAATTCGCTCCTGGGGCGTTCTTTCCCAAACAAAGATCATCTTCAAAGACGCTGAGAGTAAATTAGAGAACATTTGCTTTAATCCATACAAAACAAAGAACAATAGCTAATTCTCATTCCAACAATTAGTTTTTTGTTACTACAACATGAAACTAAAGATACGAGATATGCAAGCAAGAGACTGATAAAGTGCCGAAAAAGATTACTCTTGATTTACCGGATATTTCACCAGTTTGGCAGGAAGTAAGAGTGATGTAATCAACATTCAATGGGGCACACTTCCATTTAGACGATGAAAATGGAAACTTGATCCACGTGAATTGCTGCGCATGTTCGAAGCAACCTGATGCTGACTCGTGCCTTTATCCGGGAAGTTCATAGGGGTGAAAGTTTCAAATAAGAGACTAGAGACCATTCAAAGATGTTGTCACCACCCTCATTTGATTCATATAGTCAACATAGTAGTAGACTCAGTTTTGTCGGTACTTACTACTGTGTTTATGGATGGCTCTCAAGAGGGAGAGGGGACCAATGGATGGTAGTGGATACTAGAAACGCGATGGTGGGATACTTATCAACAACCGTGAATATCCATTGAGTCCATTCATCGCGAAGATGATTTCACACATGCTACACAAGATGAAGACCATAGGCCTGTAGGAGCCGTCCGCATCGAGCCATTGAAAGCCATATAGAGGTTGACGAAGGAGGAGCTTACGCCACAACACAATGAAGACTGCTGCCAGTTTTGAGCGTCAATGAGAATTGGCACTCAACACAATGATGCTAACGCTCTCGCTACACAATGAGCTTATGACAACCTTCTTCACATCCTCGCATTCCATCGTGAATATGGAATGATTAACTATCCTCGTGATCCACAAATGTCATTCCAAATTCCATATAAAATGCAACAAGGATTTCAAACAAGCATGTGAGTGAACCCTGAATTTCCTATTCATGGAGAGGTTATGGGTACAAGTCAAGACATTTATGCATGGCATGTTTGATCCTATAATCAATATTATCGTAACACTATGTCTCGCTTGAGTACGTCTTCTACCTAAGATGGGATCCCTTCACAAATGTTGCAATGGAGCCGCTACCTTATCTCATTTTGGTGGTGAAGTTGACCATAGCAATGTAATATTAATGACTATTTCATTATTAATGTCATTCTTACACTTTTACAAAGTATTTCCATGAATTTCAAAGCATTTTTTTTAATTTATGATATATTGATATTCATGTAAAAATATCCATCGATATTTCTCCGATATATCCGATATATCCGTAAAATCCAATTACCGATATATCCAATTAAACCGATATTTAACACACTGCGGTCCAACTTATGCACCCATTGGTCGAGATGAGAGATCTAAGCTTGGATGCAGTGCCCATTACCTGCATCTTTCAGATATCGAAAAGGTTAAAGACTCTGCTTGCGGGATCCTACCTTACAAACCCAAGGTGGTGATCAGTAGAGATGTGATTTTTTGCAGCAAGCCAGAATACTAAAAAGAAGAGAAGCAAGCTCCGAAAAATCATTACAGTGATGAGCATGTGGTACAAGTGGAGATAGAGACTCATAATGCAAAAGGATAAAATTTCATAATGCAAGGAGAGCTAGTATTAAATATTAGTGCTTTTATAGTACAGCCACAAGCAAAGATTAGCGCACTATCAAGCTGCTTACTAGGTATGATTTTAAGCATTTGGTTTCTTATGCATTAATCACTAGTAGTGGGGATCCTACTAACTTCTAGAAGGCAGTACACATCCAAGAGAAAGGTAAGAGGATAAGTTATGGCGGGAACAGATATAATCTCTGTATAAGAACCAAACATGAGAGTGCTGGTGAAACCTCCTAGCAAGAGGCCATAGGTGTGCAAAAAGGCAAGAAATGGGCGCATGTCAGTAAAGTATGAGAGGGGTGAAAGCTCAAGGCTCGCCAGTAAAAAGGGTTACTTCACAAAGGTAAGGCTGTTCATGATGAGATATTTTCCCGTAGTCACATACCTCTATCGTGAGATACGGTTGAGTGTCGTAGTTAACATTTTGATATAGAGTTGGTTGGTATGATGGAAGACAACTTTCCTTCATAGTGAGTTAGGACCGTCATATTGGTATAGCTGGGCGGAACACATAATATGTAGACAAGAACACTTGGTTTGTAAATCAAATAAATCACTGGCGTGGGTCACGCAGTCCACAAGGAATGTGAATGTAAGAGATTCACTCATGATTTAAACTGGCTGCGAAAAAGATGGAGTATGATTGTCGTGTTTATGTGAAGAGTTTTGATGATGGTCTATTTATTTTTCTGTTGCTTTATGTGGATGATATGTTGATCGCTGCAAAGAGTAGCGAGTGAGGCTGAAACAAAATTAAAGAGATTTTCGCTGAGTGCAGAATTTAACGTAGTGATTTGGGGCAATGCACTCAGCAGAAGGATTTTAGAGTGAGATTTGTAAAAGATAGAGCTCTAGGAGATTATGGTTGTCTCATAGTGGCTATGTCAGCTGGTCGAAAGAGGTTCAGTGCTGAGACTGCAAAACCAGATAGTACACCTTGTAAAGTAACCATTGAAATTGCCTCAATACACAAGGCCTGTGTTACAGATGGATGAGCGCATGAAATGTCAAAGGTCTCAGGCAAGTACAGGGTGCTTGAGGTATGTTAGCGGCTCAAAATAAGATCAAATTTCAAACAGTTGTTAGTAAGGCAAGTTTCTATCAAATTCAGGAAACAATCAGCATATTCGATGCAATCAAGGGACCTCTTCGCATACTTAGGCTAAACTCAAAGTACAAGGTCTAATAGAGACAACATGATTCCGCTGTGGCGCGTGGATGCAGAGATTATGAAAGTGATTTCGACAGACGAAGGTCTATGGTACAGCCCTTAGTTATATTATTTACTAACGTCGGTGCATAGTTAGTAGTCGAGGTCGCATGTAAAGCATTGTGGCTTGCAGATCGGTTTTGCGAGCTAGTATTCAACAAGGTATTTGAAATGCATTATGACATTTTTTTGCAAATAACCGTGGTATCATGCAAGGAGACCAAACATTATTGATGTGAGATTTTCAAAGATCTGGGAGTTGGTCCTCAGAAAGTTATTGCTTGAGAAGATTCATACCGGAGACGCTGGCAAACATATGGTTGACAGTTTCAAGCTATCACGGTGGTGTTCAAGAATAATCGATCGACACATTCCACTATGTTAGACAGAGACGCCCGACCCATTGTTCTAGTGAAAGCCAAATATAGTTGGTTTTCTTCCTTAAAGAGCAGGGATATTCCCTCATGGGAGATTAATGCATGGTCTGTATTGAAATAGTACGAAGGCAACTTCAATGACATTATCCTCTTTTGTTTGGGGAGATGAACAATAGGTCGAGGGTGTGGTGGCAAAACCTCCGTGATACAAGATGATATGTTTAATAAGATGGCAAGATTTTTGCACTTTGCTTATATACGTTGTCGGTATAATAACTCGCCTCTGGCGTATCCCTCAGTCAAGATAGTGAGAATTTGAGCCGTCATTCTGTGTGATGTATGCACACTTACCCAACCACGGAAATATGTCTTCTTTGTTTTTCTTATTCATTTTATCACAATTGCTTGCATGAATCACAAATGTATATTTTAAATTAGTCATTAGAATCAAATAAAGTCTTGTAACACTTCTCAAATTTAATTTGTCTGAAGTCCATAATAAGAAATATTTTTTTTTCAATAAGCAACCTTTTTTATTTTTATTTTTATTTTCCCAAAAATGTCCCATATTTCTAGTTTAAAAGTCTATACTTTCAAAACATTTAAAATTCTAATTTAGTTTTTGATGGACATTTTCTCTAATTACTTATTCAGATTTTGTGACATGTGCAGTCCATAAATCATTATTGCCAAACTCTATATTGTCAATCTTAGATATTGGAGAATATGCATCAAATGACTATTAAAAATAAATGTAAAGGAGGTACAAAAAATTTGTTTTCACTATTCAGTTACTACATAAAAAAATATATAGTATATATATATATATATAAAATTTAAATTAGTTTTAAAATCAAAATTAAAATTAAAAATTATTCTAAAACTCAGTTAATCTATTAATTTTTATTTTGAATTTTCAATAAATCTTTCTAATTACATATTTTTCTTTTACATTTATTTTTAATATAACTAATTTTCTAATTTGCTATTTTTTAAATTTAAAATTTAAATATTTTTTAGACTAAATTAAACTTGAACTTAAAAATTTAAAACTAAACGTAGCACCCTGGGAGCAGGTACCTAATTTTCCAAAAGGGTAAAACTGCACTCGACAAAAACCCGAAATTTTCTGGGTAGACCGGGACTTACTTAAACGGATTCACCTGCGAACTATTCGAAGCCTAAATTTACCACGTCTACATCCCCCATCGACCAGACATTCTAACCCCCACGCCAGAAATCGTATGCTGTCGCGCCTAAACGGCCACAAGCGAAAGATATGACAATAAAAAGCCATTCAATATATGTACTCATGTGGACACATGTTGTACGACAGCAAGGATGATGAAAATGAATGGCCTGCATAATGCCGCGTCAAAATCAAGGTCGCCATGACGGAATATGAGAATTGTTAATGATAATAAAGCATAAAAGATTATCAAATGTTCATCATCTCCAATTTGAAGAATTTCAAACAAAGCGCAGGCTGGAAAGAAAAAGCAATGGATATTTGTGATTTTGCAGAAGCGTGTCTTCTTCAGCTTCCGGTTATCCGGACTGTCGCTTCTCGACGAGCAAGAAGCAAAGTCGCATCTACGCGCTTTGTGAGCTACGCTGCGGACACCGACATGGAGTTCATGCAAATCGAGGTGGTGGATCTTTCCCGGCTTTTGTGTTAATTCTTAACGGTAAAGAAATATCGTAAACTGCTGGTGCCAGAATGCTCTGCGGTTTGTTTTAGCCTTAAATCACCCCCGCGCTTGTAAACCTGTTTTAAAATTACCTTAGTGTGTCGGAACAAAGAATTTGAGGTTTCATCATTCATGAATAGTGGTACTCGGATTTTCGTGCGAAAAATGTTGTAAGTGATTCGAAACGAATTCGTCACGGGCATTTCATGGTCGAATACGTGGATATTTTTGGTGTTATTAGTGCAGAAAATCAACACAACAGACTGTCACAGAAATTATGCGATTATATGCATGACTGGTATTTAGTTAATAAATTTATTTTAATCAACAACAATCGATACACTGGGTGTCAGAATATTAGCATTTATTTACGATACGAAATCGAAACAAAAAATGAAAATGTTTGTGAAAGGAATTTCAAGGAAGATTTTCCGAAGAATTGCCTTAGAGAGTTGTCCAATACCATCCTAGGCGACTAAGGACTGCTTCTAGAAATATCCAGCAATTTGCCCTGAGGGTTGTCCAATATTTCCATCGACCGTAGTAGAGCCTTCAGAACAAAAGCTTATGTTTTGCAACTGACATTTTGATTTGATCTGCATTTAGGCATATGTGAGGGAGTCGGTGAGGACTAGAGACATGAGTTTGGGCATGTAGACATTCGAGTAGGTTCATGAAATTTCAATGTAATCTGTCTGCTTGCAATATGCACTTAGCGGAGAACCCAGGAAATTATCACTAATGCCTGGCTCACCCCGTTTGAGACCAAATATTTCGCAGTACAGGTTATTGTAAGGTGCCACTCATTAGAGGCCGCTTTGAGAAGAAAGCCACTTCCAGGCTGAGCGTTGTTGCTAACATTATTAGAATTGTACATTTTAATATAAGTTTGTATTAAAGAGTGGTAATGTATCATTAACTTGAACCTTATTGGTATATAGTTGATGTAATTTTAATGGTAGTGATGTATGGGCCCACATGGCCATTTTTACTCATTTTAATTGTATATGACCTGTGTTGTCGCTTGTTCATTGGTTTAATGTGTTTTGTACTTTCGTGTAGCTCCCGCGATAAAGGAGAGTCCCGCTCGATTTTCATGAGTGGCAGTGCCGGGTTACCCTGACATCTCACTTGTGCATTCCGCGGCCGACGAGTTGTTAAGACCGACCTCCTTGTTTTGGGGCGTCACAAATTATATCAAAGCTTAGGTAAACGATTACCCAGTGTGAGCCTCGGGTGTGGGTATCCATAAGTTTATCCTAATACCGTAAATTTCAATAAATTTTGTACAGCTTAGGGTAAACTGACAATTGTGGAAGCTCTGCTCGGGCATCCATAATTCTACCCCGATACCGCCTTCACAACTCAGACGTGAAAGATGCGTAGATACGACTACCTAGTGGTTTGAGAATCGGCTTTAGGTCATGGTCATTATGGTGTGAGAGCACCACAACTGGGTGTGGCCTGATGTTAAGTTTAGTGCGATTACCTAGGGCACACACGGACAGATTAGGAAACACCGCAGACGTATCAGATTTGGCGTAGATCGGTGTGGCAACACAGAATTGCGTTGTATGAATTTTTGTGTATGTGTCGTGAAATCGATGTCAGTGAAGAGTACATGAGAAAAAGGCGGGAACACCGTGGCAGTGAGAACAAGTTGTCGAGAAATTTCAAGCAAAATAGTGAAGAAATTTTTTTCTCGAGGGTTTACAGTGTAACCGAAATAAACAAAATAAATTTTAAGGAATTTATTTTGTTCTATCGGAAAATGAAATTTTTTTTTTTTTTTTTTGTGGTTTTCCAGTATATGGAATGAAGACAAAAAAAGTGAGTGAAAAAAAAAATTTCGTCGTAATACCGATTCGCCATCGCCTATTTGAGTCACGACAATGGATTGCATCGCGATTGCTGTGGCAGTGAGACCACATTTCATAAAGTGTTACGCTGGCCTGGTGGCAAGTGTAGGCTAGGTCGTGGTATGCGACTGCACACCCGACTCGCGACACTTGAATCGCTTGACCATCGCTCACAAGATTTTTCAAAAAAATAATAATAATAAAATAAAAAAATTTTAAAAATTTTATAAAATGAAATTTTATAAAATGAAATTTTTGGGAGTCACATGTGACAAAAATAGGGTAACATTATTCATAATACCCATGAATGCATGTATTATTAAAGTGTATAAAATTTTTCAAGATGTGAATAGTGTCTCGAGGTCGTGTTGCTTTTTCTTACACCCCTATGATGCTTCGCATCAAACAGATGGAGGTCAGCTTAGAGGTTGAGATCGTCACGCCCGATCCCGGCCCCAACTCGATCAAGATCCGAACCTGGGCAGTTCAATGATGCCATCTATACTATATATATCGGACTCTCATCGACCTGTTTCCTTCGTGAAATAATTGCACTTATCAGCATAAACAATTTCAAAGAATAACAAAATCATTTGTACATGTACAAAAGAACTAACACGAGTGGTGTCCATCACAATTTATACGCCACATACCTGGAGTCCCATTATCATACAATTACTTATATATGTACATATTTAAGGAGTTCAGCATTTACATTGTCGTAAAAGAAACAAAAGATCTATACATTATACCAAAATCTTCCAATGGACCCTCTACTGATGTTTCAATTCCTCGGGTCAGCCGATGACCGCCCACTGCACTCCGCTTTCCTTCTCCCCGGTGGCCTACACGGATTGAACACCCGTGCTAAGCTTTACGCCTTAGTGGGAACATAAGCATGGACAACCACCAATGTATGCACTGTCACAAGCTTATACATGCAATATATATATATCTAAACATTTTTCTATAACGTAATTCCTATCATCCGATATTCCTATTGCATGTCAATCTTTTCATTACATGCGTTCTATGTCTTTAGCATCTCCTCTTATTTCTACTCTTTTTATGCATTCCGCCTGAAAGGGCTTACATATTCCTATACTTATCCTGTGTTCATCTTTCTTCACGCTTGTTATATATGTCTTTTCAATGTTCCTATTCTTTGTCAAATTTCATAGCATGTCTCTCTAGTTTACGCTCTTTTCATCTTTCTAGCTCTATGATTTATTGCATTCTTCACTTCTCATAATTTGTACTATTGTATACTTTCCTATTATAGGTGTTCATCTTGTACTGTTCATATCCTGTTATCCTGTACTAATCCTACTTTTCTTGTGTTTTTTATACCTATTTTCATATCAGGTTATAATGTACTTCTATACATATCATTTTCCTTTTTGGTTTCATGTCTGCAAATACCTTAGAAGTGGATTCTCCTGAAACCGATGTACCTGAAAATATCACCGCATCGCAGGCGCGATCTCGTCCTGCTGTGTGTACCGGGAAGGTACTATCACTGTACGAGACAGTGATTTCTGTCTATGTAAAAATTAAATAAGTATTCATCACCGCACGGCATACGATTCGTTCATCGCTGCGTGTATCTCGCGGCCACCGATCCAAACGGATCTATATCATCGACCCAAACTGGGCCTCAATATCCTGGTTTCATGAATATGCCGCAAAGAATCGTTCTCCTATAGGTACGCCCATCTATCCTCTACTGTGTCCTGGGCAGACAATCGCCTTTATTACATTTTCCATTATTATTTCATAAGCATGAATAACTATCAGCATTTATAATTGCTTATGCATATATACTATCATTAGTTTGTATTTGTGATAGTCTCCCTTATCCATAAAGTTTATATTACGGTTCCTCTCATTCCTATGCTTTGGTCATCTTTTGCTACAATATCTCTATCGCTCTTATCATTTATGTCTTTTTTATCATGTTCCTGAAATGTTTATATCTCTATTCCTTTTGTATTTATCAAGACACTCTGCTATATCCAATTTCAGATTATTTTATCGTCATTTGCCTTATATTACTCTACCCATTCAGCCAAATGATATCTATCATATAATCCTCTATGTTCATATTAATGAACACATCTATGAAATACACCTCATTCATATATTCTTATTCCCCTTTATGAACGCGAAGGTTTACTTAGAAATTGAATCATCCAATTTATCATCCAAACTAAAAGTTAGGGTATTTTCATGCCAACTAGTCATTTTACCTATTTTCTGATGACAGTTTGTGGCTACTAATTTTCCGGGGTCTTAACTAACATTTACAGGATAATCATGTCTTATATTCATTTAAAGCTAAAAGGGCGTCTATTCCAACTGAATCACCTGGTTCGAGCACCGGGTTCAAGCTACGTCCAAAACAACCTGAGACTTTCATGTTCAACACTGAAAACCAGAGTTTGGTTTGCACATGGTCCCACTTTCGAGTGTATTTCTTGGGCCACTTAGGATCATAATTTGGCAATACCTTCTCTTTAATTTTGCCCTCCTTGAAGTCTATTTTAATTGGCCACTTGAATCACTCCAATTCGGATAAGGTGTCGAGTAGTTATGGCCAAAATACAAAAACTGGTCAAAAACTGAAAAGGGTGAACAAATTCTACCGGTGTACTTAACTTCTACCGGTGACTTGGCCAAAAATGACCAGAATCGAAGTCCTACCGGTAGGACTTAAGTTCCCACCGGTAGAAGACACCGAAAAATGCCCAGAATGGTTATTTCTTCCATTTTTCACGCTTTATCATCCATATCACTCCTGAATTTCTCAAACACACATCAAAACCATTTCAAATTCACTTTGAATCTCTTTTTCTATTCAATTCCATCTCTCAATTACATATCTTTCTTCAAAAACATATCAAGAGCTCCTCCAAAATACCTCATGGGTGTGGGTTAAAACCGATACACAATAAATCAATTATGATGATAGTTAGGTTTGTTCCAAACCCCAACTCATCTACTCACTTATTAACCATGAATTCATCCTCAAGGAGGATTCTATACTTGCTTGTACTCTTTAAGGTTTTATTCACCTTACTTTCCATGATTATTGATTTAGAATGAAACCCTAGAAAAACCCTAGGTTTGGAGAGACAATTAATAATCTATGCATGAATCACTAACAGAAACTATCCAAAGCTTTAAAACCCATGTAGTTCCATACTAAAGGTCATAAGTAGTTCCATAAATACACTCTTTGCTTTGATCTCCTTTCCTTTCTCCTCTTCTTCTTCTTCTCTCTCTCTCTCTACGGTTTCTCCCAATTTGAGACCAAATTTGGTCTTTAAAATCCCATCTTTTCTAAGGCCATGTTTGGCCATCATCAAAACCACTTTTTGACTGAGCTTGTTTTTATTGCAATTTAAATCCTCTCTCTCTCTTTATTAATCTCACTTAAATTCTCTACACATATCATAATTGGGCATCCCATCTTTTCTTAAAATTTCCATAATTGCATAACTTATTTATTTTATGCCATTTATATCCTCATGTTAAATGCCCACTTACTCCTTGTCTCTAATATTAATTCCGGTCTTTGTTTTATTTTCCGAAAATCATATTTAACTTTAATATGTTCCTAAACATGTCGAAAACGACTAGGGTCTATTTTTGGGTGTTACAATTCTCCTTTCAAAAAGAA
Source organism: Tetrastigma voinierianum (assembly GCA_016808115.1). Classification (NCBI taxonomy): domain Eukaryota; kingdom Viridiplantae; phylum Streptophyta; class Magnoliopsida; order Vitales; family Vitaceae; genus Tetrastigma; species Tetrastigma voinierianum. The sequence goes on from JAEQBH010006776.1 coordinate 61,601, forward strand.
TTTTCATCCTCTAAATTCATACTCATGCGCTTTATCCGTTTCTATGTCAAGTCTTTTCTTTCATATCTTTTACATAAGGACCTTTCTTATACTTTCTTTCTATTCCCATTTTAGGCTCTTCAGGTCTCTACTACCGCAATGTCAGATTCCCATATTGCATCTTAATTATTAAATAGAGGGTGCATACCGTACAATCACATCAAAAGCATCCTACCCTCCGTGAGCTCCGTATATCATAAGTTGAAGCCAGGCCAGAAGAGCTCTGGACACCCAACGCCCTAAGCACTACCTCTTCCCTTGCGGAACCACTCTGTGCCCCTCTATCCCTATTCGAGTCCTGTGGAGGTACATTTGATCCTCCTCTGCTATTTTCTTGAGGATTTCTAGAACTCCCACGATCCTCATGACAAGCACCATCAGATATAAAGCTCATGTCTTCCTGACTAAACAACTCCCCCGCCACAGTCTACACAAAGTCTGCACATTTCAGGCAAAGTGCATGTATATTCTTTCCTCCTCTCGCCTGCTGAGATACCCCCAGAATGTAACCTAGTGTCATGTTAGGTCCTGTCTCCCACCCTTAGAACGAACAATAAGTCGGTTCTACGGCACCCTCTCGGCTCTTACCCTTCTTTTTCGGACCTCGGGTTACTTATTTCCCGTACTCTTTCTACTTTCATAGCATCTTGTACCAATTGACAAAAAGTCACCCGCTGCGCAGTGAATTTCCAAATGCAGGGGTTCATATATTTTTGATAGACTCATGCAAATCCATCCACACTCGAGCCATGTCTCAGCGCTATTTTCAGCAAGATCACACTGGGCTTAACTAGAGTCCGACTCTTACTTTTGGACAGATTCCTCAAGAATCGATCCGTAAATTTTGTTCCTTGGGTTTAATGGTGGTTTCACGGGCCTTCTTCAACCCGGATTATAAGCCCGACCATACAAAACACAAGAATATCCACATTAGAGGTCAACACTTTTCTATACGTGTGCATTTATTTTTTTTTTTTTTTTTTTTTTTTTTTTATCTTATACTCTATCTAGACTCGCTTCTTAGACTCTATCTATGTTTAGTATCTTACTCTACTCAGAATAACAGCATCTGTCTTATACTGATTTGGTGCTTTAGAGCATCTTATACTTATCTAGAAGAATGCATAGGCTTTTCTGCAACCGATCAAAACTGCTCCACACTGATTAGGTCACGCCTGATCCCGCCTCCCTCGAATTCGACATGATCCAAACCAAGCTCCCACGTGGATGTTATCTATACTATATTGGGACTCTCATTGACCTGTTCTTTCTCGCAGCCGCATCTCACATTTGGCTAGTGCACAAACACCTTTCATTAACAAAAATCATTTGTACATGTATTAAAGAACTACCACCGAGTGGGCGCTGTCCATCATAATTTATACACATATAATGAGTCCCATTTATACAATTACTTATATATGTACATATTTAATAGAGTTCAGCATTTACATTGTTTCAAAAAAGAAACAAAAAGACTTTATACATTGTACCAAAATCTTCCAACGGACTTCATCAGGTCACCTCAACAGAAGTGGATCGACTCGTACTCGGCTTTCTCCTCTCTTTCTCTCTCCTGTGCCTCTACACGGATTGAACACCCGCAAGGCTTTACGCTGTTGGGAACATAAGCACATGGACAACCACCACAATGGCTAATGGTCACAAGCTAAGGCTAATATGCATTATATATATATCTAAACATTTTTCAACTAATTCCCATCATCCGATATTCCTATTGCATGTCAATCTTTTTCTATTACATGTTCTATGTCTCCTTTAGCATCTCCTTTTATTTCTACTTTATGTATTCCTATTCTAGTACTTTACATATTCTACTTATCATAAAAAAAAAGCCCATCTTTCAATGCTTGTTATATGTCTTTTCTAATGTTCTATTCTTTGAACAAATTTCATATAGCATGTCTCTAGTTTATGTCTTTTCATCTTTCTTTGTCTAAGATTTATTGCATTCCTACTTTCATACTTGTAATACTATTGTATACTTTCCTATTATGTGTTCATCTTCAGATCGTTCATATCCCATGCTATCCCGTACTAATCCTACTTTTCTGTGTTTTTGGCAATCTATTTTCATATCGTGTTATAATGTAATGTATACATCATTTTCCTTTTTGGCTTCATGTCTCGCAAATACCTTAGAAGTGGATTCGGAACTATGTGTACCCGCTGTACTATCACCGCATTTTGAGGGCAAAGGATTCTGTCTGCTGTAAAATTCAAAGGTACTATCACCGTGACGGCATGCTGATTGGCCTATGTGTACCCAAAGGTACTATCACTGTACGAGACAGTGATTTCGGTCTATTGTGGTGACCAAGGCCACCTGATCCAAACTGATCACCATCACCCAAACGCTCACATCTGGCCTCTACTTCATGAATATGCCGCAGCAACCTGTGGTCTTCCCTATAGGCATGCCTATCTATCCCCTCTACTGTGTCCTAAGCAGACAATCGCCTTTATTACATTTTCTGTACATATTTCTTACAAGTACGAATAACTATCATATTTCATAATCGTTACATGATATATACTATCACATTTTACTCGTGAGTTGTTCTTTACATTCAGCTTCATATTACGTTCTATTCCTATGCTTTATTAATATCTTTTGCTTATCTCTATCGTTTATCATTTATGTCTTTTATCATATGTTCCTAACAAGGTTACATCTTATTCTTTTGTATGTTTATCATATACTCATATCAATTACTTTATTCCTATCATTTGTTCTTAGCATGTTCTATCTATTCTAATAATATATCTATCATATAATCCTATGTCTGTTATTGAATAAAACACATTTTAGTGAAATACACTTCCTCATTCATATATTCTTATTCCTTATATGAATCTAGTCATTTAGAAATTGAATTCAAACATCCAATTGGATCATCCAAACTAAAGTTAGGGCATTTTCATGCCAACTAGTCATTTTACCGATTTTTCTGATGACAGTTTGTATTACTTAATTTTTCGGGGTCTTAACTTAATATTTTGACACTATGTCCTTATATTAATTTAAAGCTAAGGTGCTAAGGGTCTTGGTCCCCAACTAATCACCCACCTGAGCACCGAACTCAAGTTACGTCCAAATGTCCCCGGACTTCTCTATGTTCAACACTGAAACCAGAGTTTGGTTTGCACATGGTCCCACTTCGAGTGTATTTTTGGGCCACTTAGGATCATAATTTGGCAATACCTTCTCTTTAATTTTTGTTCTCCTTGAAGTCTATTTTAATTGGCCACTTGAATCACTCAATTCGGATAAGAAATGAGGAAGCAAATCAGCCAAAATACAAAAAAACTTATCAAACCCAAAAGCGTATCAAGTTCTACCTATAGACTTTAACTTCATCACTTGGCCAAAATGGAGAACAATGGAATCGAAGTCCTACCATGTAGACTGTCTACTTCAGGCACACCCGAAATGTCCAGAATAGGTTATTTCTCCCATTTTTCATGCCTTATCATCCATATATCACTCCTATACCTCAAACACACATCAAAACCATTTCAAATTCACTTCTGAATCTCTTTTTCTATTCAATTCATCTCTCAATTACATATCTTTCTCTCCAAAAACATATCAAGATTCCTTCCAAAATACCTCCTAATATGGGTGTTAAAAAACCCCATACACAAAATCAATTATGATGATTAGTTGCGGCTTGTTCCAAACCCTCAACTCATCTACTCACTATTAATCCAATTCATCCTCAAGGTGAGGATTCTATACTTTGCTTGTACTCTTTAAAGGTTTTATCTACCTTACTTTCATGATTATTGATTTAGAATGAAACCCTGTAAGTCCTAGGTTTGGAGAGACACTATTAACTATACACCAGCCGGAAACCATCCAAAGCTTTAAAACCCATGTAGTTCCATACTAAAGGTCATAGCTTCCATACCTCTTTGCTTTGATCTCTCCTTCCTTTCTCTTCCTCTTTCCTCTTCTTTTCTTCTCTCTTCCCCCTTTCTCTCTCTCTCTCTCTACGGTTTCTCCCAATTTGAGACCAAATTTGGCCCTTAAAATCATCTTTTCTAAGTACATGTTTGGGCCATCAAAAAAACCCATTTTTGACTCTCCTAAGCTCTTGCTTTATTGCAATTATAATTTTCTTCTCTTATTAATCTCACTCTTAACTTACACATACTAATTCGCATCCCATCTTTCAAAATTTCCATAATTGCATACTCAACTGCTTATTTATTTATGCCATTTATATCCTCATGTTAAATGCCCACTCTACTCCTTGTCTCTAATATTAATTCCGGTCTTTGTTTTATTCTTCAAAATCATAAGGATAATCTTACTATGTCCTTAAACATGTCGAAAAACGACTAGGGTCTATTTTGGGTGTTACAGACCTTAGAGGAGCCTTTGTGGCGTGAGTGCCCTCCCCTAGGGACAGGCAGGATAGGATGATATGTCGTGGTTGCGAGTTAGAGATCTCAGGGATTCTACTCACAGTGGACTTGAGGGTCATGAACATGTCAGAGTTCGATGTCATCCTGAGAATAGATTGCCTGACAACTTACGAAGTCGTTATCTATTATGAGCGTATGAGAGTTACCGCCACACAATGACTCCGGCATCGGGGTGGGCATAATAGAGGCACAAGCACGATATTCGCCCCGCATAGTGGTAATGCAGTCCGTGTGTCAGTGACACTGATTCGATTGGCTGCTGAGCCTTACCCTAGAGGACGAGGTGAAACCGGACTTAGATCTACCTCGAGAGTCTCAAGGCGAGTATGATGCGGATGTTTTTTCGATGAGCTTATCGGGATTGCCTCCGCAGGGTTGTAGAATTTCGCATCAAGTTACAACTTATAATACTTCGCCCATCTCTATGACTGCATGATGGCACCGGGGCCAGTCGCTAGAACTCCAGAGTCCAACACAGCAGCGCCCTTGACAAGGGGTTCATTAGACCAAGCACTTCACCATGGGGCGCCCTGCGCTCGCTTTTGGCGAAGAATAGACAAGATCCTTCGACTGCATTGATTATTGTGTAAAGCTGAATTGTGGTTACGATCAAGAATCGGTACCCATTGCCGAGAATTGATGATTTGCTTGATCAACAGAGGAGCGAGTCTACTCCAAGATGTACCTTCGCACCGGCTACCATCACCGAGGTTAGGCATTACATCCCTAAGGCGTTTTGTGTGATTGGCCACACTGGCACTTTGAGTTTACGGTGATGTCTTTTTGATCGACGTAGCGCCAAACAAAGATTCATGATTCCTGGCATAGGGTATTTCAACCCTATCTAGATCAGTTTGTTGTAATCTTCGATGATGACATTTTGAACTACTCCCAGTCAGAGTGGGAGCATGAGTATCATTTGAGGATTGTATTACAATTGTTGAGAGACCATCAGCTATACACCAAGTTCAGTAAGTGTGAGTTTTGGCTTACTGAGGTGAGATTTTTGGGACACGTGGTGTTAGCATTAGGGCGGTCAAGAGGGACCCCCGAGAAGGTCGAGGCCGTGATGAGTCAGAGAGGTCAAGTCACTGAGATACGCCGGCGTTTCTCGGATTGGCTGGTACTACAGAGATTCATTGAGGATTTCTCCCGACAGCGTGCACGACATGATTTCGTATCGAATTCTTAAGGAGGTCAAGTTTGATCGGGATGATCGATGTAAGAAGGCACCCAGAGTTGAAAAGGAGGCTACTTCAAATCATCTCGATACTCCTGAAAGGGGACATGGGTACACATTGTATTGTGATACCTCGAGGGCCGGACTGGGATGTGTTTTGATGCAGTCCGGGAGGGTAGTAGCCATGTGTTCTTGTCGCCTGAAGAATTATGAGCAGAATTCACCCCAACACCCATATGAGCCTGTGGCGTGAGTTCGCCAAGAATCAGCGCCACTACATTTATATGGCGAACAATTCGAGGTGTACTGCACTTCACAAAAGTCCGGGCATATTTTTCACGCATCGTGGACCTCACTACGAGGCAACGTTGCATGGATGGAGTTCCTAGAGGATTATGACTTCACTTTGCATTACCACCCCGGTAAGGCAAATGTAGGCTGATGCGCTACCGGAAGTCACAAGGAGCATTTGCTAGTATAGCTTCCCAGATGGCTATATGCTTAGACCGGGGACAACTATTACGCATCACGGCAGCGTGCATAGTACGTTTGGGGAGTTTAGTGGCTAAGCACCGTCTCTCTATTGAGCAGAGTGATCGAGTCCCAAGGACAGAACGTTGAGATAGTGTCCATTAGGGACGGTACGCCAGTATTGTGAAAGTGACGAGGGTCGGACTCGCCCACTCGATGGTAGCGTCTTAGGTATATGACTCGCAGTGGTTCCTCGCTTGACCGATTGAGAGAGGAGACTCAAGGGGTTTCACCGCTATCGATTTGTCAGATCCAGTGGTGCCTAAGATGTACCGTGGATCTTCGCTGCCAATACTATCTGAGCGATGAAGACATGGGAACTTTGTTCGAATGATGTCCGCCGCTTTCACGTGTCGCCAGGTGCATGGCCGAGCACCGTGGCTACAAATGTGGCTACTCACCCATCGAGGTGTGAAAGTGGAAGTGGGAGCACATCACGAGGATTTTGTGACCGTCAAGGCAAACACCATAGAGACAGATGTACAGTGATATGGACCGACCACTAAGTCAAGACATTTTCTACTGCGTATGGATGACCTCTTCACATTTGAGAGAGATTCTCACGGTTGTAAATTCGGTAGATACCGCCACACTGAAAGTACCAAGATCCATAGTGTCGGATAGAGACCCGAGGTTTACTGGACACTTTCGGGAAGAGTTTCCAAAGGCTACACATGGCTGACCATGAGAGTATAGCTTTCCACCCGTTGCATGTGTACATGGTCGGTCGAGAGGACTACACAGTGTTAGAGGACATGCCGTGAGCAAGCGCTCCTAGATCATAAAGGTGGCTAGGAAGAGCACTTGCCCTTAGTGACCTTCGCCTACAACAAATGGGCTTATCGGTTTTAGTATAATGTAGGAGGCATCATATGAGGTAGACAGCTGGAGGCCACACCAACAAGTATGTCGACCTGAGGTGGAGAGAGCTCCATCACCGGGTCCCGATCTGATTAGAGACACTCCCGTGAAGGTGAGCGATGACACACCGCTCTTTCTCACTGGCCGCAGCTGTAAGAGCTTATGCTGATGTACGACGCCGACCCTAGAGTTCGAGGTCGGGTGATCACGCCTTCTTAAAGCGTGATGCCTGAGAGAAAAGTGGTCGTTCGGCAAGCCAGGAAGCATTCCCAGTTTATCGGACCCTTCTGAGATACTGAGTGGGTAGGCACAAGAGCGCATCGTCGGGTTTTCTACCGCCCAAAGATGCCAAAATCTGTTCAGGCTTCTTTCACGCCTCCATGCACCTGAGAGAATAATCAAACCAGCTCATAGCGACAGGAAGAGATCGAGGTTGATACGGATGAGACTTTTCGAGGAGGGACCGCAGTGCATTATGGATAGCCTGATCGTGCTTTGAAGTGACGCAAGATCATGAGGTTAGTGAGGGTGCTATGGCAAGACCGTGGAGTGGAGGAGTTTAACGTAGGTTTTAGGATACGATGCGGCCACATATCCCTGCTTAGGGATGAAGGTACGTGGGTTTAATCGCTTAATACTTTAAATGACGTAGTTTGATATGCATGGCAGTGCACGCCAGTGGCTATGCATGAGTTGTTAGATTGTCCGCACTTCTGACAAAAATTCCTTTTAAGGAGGGAGAATGTAAGACCCGAAAATTCTAATTTTCTCGAAAAAGGTAAAACTGGTAATTTCTGCAAACTGCAAAATTTTTCAGACCTCGAGATGATGTTCGGATTTCACCGTTTAATCGCCTCGCGAAATCTGGGGCTACCACGCCCTTCACTTCATCGAATCTGGATATTCTGAATTTCGTCGCTGGCGTAATCGCCGCGCGCCGCCGTAAAACGCCGCGAAAGACATGCCACGTGACAAAAGTCATCTATTACATGTATCTACGCCACTACATGTTGTACGACAATGTAGACACAAAACTAATTACTCTGGGATAGTGCCAAGTGTCGAAAATCAAGAAAACACATTACGGGAATCATGAGAATTGTTAATGATAATAAGACGAAAAATGGCAATATCCACACTCCAATTTACACTCAAACGGGCAAGAGAGGGCTGGAAAGATGCAAGGTCGGATATTTGTGATTTTTGGGGAGAGAAGCGTGCGTGTCTTCTCTAGATTTCCTGGCCATTCGACCGCTTCGCTCTCTGACCCGAGCAAGAAGCAAAAGCCGATCTAAGCGGCGAGGGCTACTGACATTGATTTGGTGGAGTCTCGACAACCCAAGAGGTGGTGACCTTTTCCTTACTAGGAAAGCACCTTACAGAGACATGGGAATGGTTAGGAATTTTCTCCGAAGCTTGTTTTAGTTGTAAATCTTGGCCTCAAAAGCTTTGAACCGAGGGAGAAAATTCCTATTTGTGTGGTCGTAACAAGAATCTCGTAGGCTCTTCTGTCTGCTCACATGAATAGTGACGTGATTTTCTTTGATGCGAAAAATGTGTTTTGTGTAAGTGATCTCGAAACAGAATTACTTCAGGTTTGCTAATTTTCACCACGCTAACTAATTCTCGCTAAGTATTAATGTGAAAATCAATAACAGAGAGGATTGCTGAGTAAATTATGTTAATATATGTCGCGGTGGTATTAACATAACTTATTATTTTAATCAGATAACGCATTCCATACGTGACCAGCAAATTTCTGTAATATTAGTGGAGGCATGACATGAAATGAAACAAAAATGAAAATGTTCGTGGAAAGGAATTTCTGTTGTACGCCCGCACTGCTCTTTAGCCGTCTAACAGCTTCATCTCTTGAGGCGAACTCCATGACTGCTTTCGAAAAATATCCAATTCGCTTATGGTCGTCTAATATTTTACTAATTCCTTTGCAGGAGTTTTCAAGAACAAAAAGCTTCTGCTTTGAAAACTCCGATTATTTTACTCGCATTCGCTTTTGGGTATACGTGAGGGAGCGCCAGACCAAGCATGGCGGGTTTGAAAGATGTTGATACTGAGTAAGTTCATGAAATTGCTTGAATGTGATTGTCTCGTCATAACACACTGCATTTACGGAGTAAACTGGTAGGGAAATTATCACTACTGGGCTTTGCTCACCCTGTCGAAGGATCACTATTTCAGGTACAGGGAGCGATCGGGAAGGCGACACTCATTAGAAGCCGTTTTGAGAAGAAAGCCGACTTGTGGCTTGATGTTGTTGTATAACATGTATTAGAAATTGTACATTTTAATATAAGTTTGTATTAAGAGTAATGTATTAACTCTTTAACCTTATTGGTATATAGTTGATGTAATTTTAATGAGTAGTGATGTATGGGCCAAAGTGGCCATTTTTACTCATTTTAATCAGAGGAGTATGGACCAAAGGTTCGTTTGCTGGTTAGGACAAGCTTCAGATTGGGTGTAGAGCCCCGTGTTAAAGGAGATCGTGACGTATTGTGAGGGTGTCGTTACCTGACATTTACGAGTATTCCGCGTTAACGGTCATTAACCCGACCAGCTTTGGGGCGTCACACTAAATTCAAAATTGAAATATTTTTAAAACTATTAAAGAAAAAACACATAATGGGCTAAAATGGTTAGTTTAATCTTATATCGGTTTTATATATAGAGGCGTGTTATTAGTACGTAGTATGTTACGTTGTAGTTAATTTAAAATTCTAGAATTTTCTTTGAAAAGCGGTGTAAAACAGTAATTTCGTAAAATCCAAAAAATTTTCTAGATATTGGATGACTAAACGATTTCATTACTATTGGGAATCAGACACGAAATCTAGCTACTATCGCCAATTTCGTCGAATCTCGAGATACTAATTTACACGCCGATAAGACAAGATTCTTGGTGGTTTAAAACTACACGCGACGCGACAAAATCACCTATAACACGTACTACGACACGCTGCATTTAAAGAGGCATTATGAAATGGACAGCCGAGATAATACAAGTCATTAAAAATCCAAGAGAGAATGGGACAATGGTTAGGAATTATCAAATTGTTAAATTGAAAAAGACAAAATAGCTATAGTTGTCTTCTTCCTTTTGAAGACCAAATGGTAGAGAAAAACATGGGATGCAGTAGCTTTTAATTTTGTGATTCTTAGAGAGAAAGCACCTTCTTTTCTAGGATTCCGTGAATCGAACTGTCAGGTTTTCGACGAGCAGCATGAAAAGCCTGCTTCTACGCTAAGGAGTGACTATGCGTGGGCATCTCATATTTACTTAGCCCGCCGAACCCAAGAGTGTGTGATCTTTCCTACTTGTGTTATTCTGTTTAAAACCATGTAAAATGGTTAGAACGCTCGGCGCTTCGAGAGATACTGCAAACCTCGGTCTCAAAAGTTTTGAACCTGTTTTGGCAAAATTCCACCCGAGCGATCGCGGAAACGTGAACCTCGAGGTGTTTCACCACTCATGAGAATAGTGACACGAAATAATTTCATGTTAAAATGTTTCATTGAAATGATTCAAAATGACCGCTGTTTAATTAAATTCTAATGTGAGTTAATTTTTACGAATTTGGATGCGACTAGTATAACATGTTGCATATAATTTAATTACGTTAATATATATGCAATGCTAATATATTAGCATGAACGTATCGAATCGACATCATACATTCCTATACAGGCACTTAACTTAAATGTGGAGTGGAGCGCATGAGGTGGTTTCTCAGGCATGTTTCATAGCTGACTAATACACAATTATCGGAGGTGTCCATTACAACATCGGAGGGATGTCTATATAATATCAATCGGGCCGGAGTCGGGCCCAATTGATATACATCTGAGGGTTGTCCATAAAATATCAATCGTCTGAGTCTACCCAATCGATATACATCGAGGGGAAGTTGTCCACAAATAGATTATCTGAGTCGGGTCCACTATTTATACTCCAGGTTGTCCACGCTTAAAAACAAATACCTTTGTTCGGGAAACGGTTTTCATACACATTTAGGCAAGTGTGAGGGAGTCTATGAGGACTCTGGACCTTGATTTCGGCCATGCATATCCAAGTAGAATTCATATGTAATTGCTTGAACGTGTTTCGTTTTGCCATGCATGCATTTCTGCGGTATAAACCGCTGGTGGAGAAAATTATCTCTACTCGGGCTTTGCCTGTCTCTATCGAGGAATATTATTTCAAATACAGGAGCGATCGAAGGCGCACACTCATTAGGAGTGCCTTTCGGCGTAAGAAATGGCCATGCTTTAAAGAGGCTATTTCAGATAACATGTATTATATAAATATGTATTAGAATGAGTAATTTTAATATATGTTGAATTAAAAGTAAATTATTAACTCTTGAACCATGTGAGATATAATGTCGATATATATTTCATGAAGATTACGTGCGCCTGGCTGGGCCATTATTTTAATGCATTCTGACTCGTGGTGGTCGCTGCTGACATTTAACAGTTAGATTTTGGCAGAAACTTATGCAAAGGCAGAGATCGCCCAATTCGCGAATGGTGGCTCCGTTACCCGACATTCACGGTAAAGATTCCTACGGCCGACGGCTTGTCGAACTGATCCCCGAAGCCAGACATGTTTAAGAGCCTATCGGTGATGTTATAGCCAGTGCCATCTCAACATACATACATCTCACTAATGCATCTCATCTCAACTAATAGTTCAAAAAACTGACTATCATATAATCGGCTAAAATTGTCGATTTTTTGAATTATTAGTTGAGATAGTGCATTTAATTGAGATGTATAATAATACGTTGAGATGTACTAGTATAACATACTACAGGTATTACCATAACATACTGCACGTACTACCATGTCCCAGTATAGTATATCATCAATACGAAGCTCCAAAACTAACAATTTTAGCCGCCCATTATGTGTTTTTTTCTTTTTTGATAGTTTTTAAAATATTTAAATTTGAATTTAGTTTTAAATTTTAGGTTTCAACTTTAATTCAACTTCTAAAAATTCAAAGGCAAAAATTTTAAATAAGTCAATATTTACTTAAAAATAAATTTAAAAGAAAAATACGTTGCAAGATAAAAGATTTTTGTAATTTGGTTATACATGCATATAAACGCCTTCCTACATAACCTTATTTCAAGTAGTGAAAAATTTGAGTTTACAACTGTTCTTATAGATATGATATATTGGCCGAACTGGGCGTAAAATCAAGGCTTTCTTGCTTTTCTTATTCCGATTTTATCACCATTATTGTACGAATCACAGTAGATATTTTTAAAATTAACTTGGGACCTACCAAAGTCTTAAAACAATTCTCAATTTAATTTGGCTTTGAAGTCCATAATAAGAAATTATTTTTTCAATAAGTTAAACATTTTTCTTTCTTTTTTTTTTCCCAAAAAATGTCCTATATTTCTAGTTTAAAGTCATAGCTTTTAAAAACATTTTCTAAAAAATCCCAATGTAGTTTTGTTGGATATTTTCTGACCAGGATCCTAGATTTATGGGATAAGGCCTCCCATCCTATCCCACGTTTGAAACTGGTGTGAAAAAAATTATAAAAATATTGACACGGGAATAGAATAGAATAAAAATATTGCAAATGTGGCACCCCTACTTGATTTTAAAAATAATTTTTAAAATATTGTAGCTAAGAATATTTAGTAATTAGATTTGACCAATGCAAAGATAAAGAATGCCATTATAGCACAGAGGATAAAAAAAGATTTTTTTTTAATCGATAAAAATAAAAGGATTTTACACTGAATCACAGCCAAAACACGATTTCGTATTTTTATATTTAAATCGCTAGTTTTCAAAAAAAGACTTCGGGACTTTATAGTAATGTAAATCGTTCTTCAAAACACGACTTCGTATTCTTACATCAAATCGCTATTAAAACACTCGCTTTCGCACTTTACATCAAATCATGCTTTCAAGACACGACTGGATCAGGATGACCGACATCGTGTTTTGAAAACACGATTTCAGAGCTTACACTCGAAATCGTGGTTCAAACACGACTTCAGATTTTTACATTACGCCTTTAAAATACTACCATAATTTTACACCGAATCGCAGCTAAGACACGACTTCGTAATTTTACATCGGAACTATTGCTTTAAAACACTCCATTTCGTAATTTACACCGAACGTAGTCTCAAAACACGACTCGAATTTACATCAAACTGGCTCAAAACACGATATCTACGCTGACACTACCGACACTAAGCCACATAGATTCAAATATTTATTTTTATACCTTATTTAAATAATAATATTTTTTAAATAATGTATTATTTTAAAAGCACCCCCCTACTTGGGCTCCCTGGACGTGACAAGTGACAACCATTCTGTTTGCTTCAGGCCGCAAAATTATTAAAGCATTAACCCAACAGAGACACAAAATTTCCACCACGAATTTCCATTTCCAGTAACCCCAAATTCTTCCTTGTTCTTTCCTGTGAGATGGGCCCGAACCCAACCCGGGTGAGACGAATGGTAAGGAGAGGAAAATGTCAACATTTCCCTATTAGCCAAGATTCGCACTCGAGAAGCCGTGGCCAAACCGCTGCCTCGTTTGTGAGTGGAGCGGAGCCAGTCAACAAGTTTACACCTGGTCTTAAGCTTTCACACTGATGACTGACCCTTCTATTTATGCGACCCTTGGCCCCACCTGTTTACTTGTATATTTTTTCTCTGGCCCTGAGATTTAATCAAGTTTTCGGAAAAAGTGATGCATTGGCGTGGCCAGCTCTCCTTCCCTTCTGACCATGAAATTATTGTTTGATTTTTTGTCTCACATTTTATATAGATACGAGAGAAAGTTTTTAACATTATATAAATATAAATTCTTCTTAAAATAATAAACATGTTTTAAAATTATGAAAGAATTTTGAGTCTGAAGTGGATATTATATATATGATTGGACCGAATTAATATAAATGGTATCAAAGTTAATCCATGACTTTAGTGTGAAGAACTGTTTGTTTAGCCTTATAGAAGATATTTATCCATTTGATTTTTGAATTTTATGACATTCAACGAAAACGCCGTGAGAATGTGCGGCTTCATAAGGATCTCTGAACAAAAACGGATAAAATCGATATGATTAATGTGAGTCTTTATACTCTGACCCACCCTAAATGCCCAATGCTGTCTAATCTCCATCCACTGACCCTTTTGTTTTAAAGGATGACTTGACCTTCCCTCTTTTAATTTCTTCTTCCATTCCTTTCACAGGAATAAGACAGTGCCATTTAATTTAGTTTATACAAAAAAAGCTTCCATACCCTGAATCTCTACCTATACTATACCTCATATTAGATTATTATTTTGAAATTAAATTCTTGATTCTCATCATCTCATGTGCCTATAAGTATAACCTCATTCAAGGGTTCATGTAAACAAATTCAAATTGAAAATTCTTAAATTTGATATTTAACTAGGTTAGAGAGGGTGTCACAGAATTCTCTAAAATTTATGTACATTTTTAAATTATACTTCTATTCTTATTCCTATGATTACTAATACATATATTAATAATAAGATGAAATTAAGGAGATTGATACAAGGAAAGTCAGGTAGATTTGAGACATTTCAAGTCTATATGGTCAAGATAGAGCTAGGATTGAAGTTCAGGGGATAAGAGAAGAGAAAATAGAGAGAAAAATCGGATGGAAAAAATTAGAGAAAACAAAAAGCAGATTAAATTTTAATAATATAATTTATATGTTTATTCAAACTATTTTCTATTTCTGTTTCTTTTCTATTATATAAGGATTAAGAAATTTTAAAATATATAAAATTTCTCAGAATTTCACATTATATTTAATTTTATTTTTTACTTTTTCATAATAAAAATTAAATAGTTAAAATTATTTTCCTTAATAATTTTTTTTTCTTTCCTACATTTTCTGTGTTTCAAAAGTTTCATTGTTAAAATAGAAAGAAAATATAAAACAAAAATTGAGTGGTAAAATGGAATGAAAAAAATTTTAGAGGAAAAAAAAAATTTAACAAATTAATTATATATATTTATTTAAACACATTTTATTTGTTTTTTTCTGTTATGTAAGGACTAAAAAATTTAAAAATATATGAAAATTTTGGGAATTTGGATTATACTTTATTTTATTTTATATTTTACACTGTGAAATCAAACATAAAAAAATTATTTTTCTTATTATATTTTTTTTCATTCTTTATTACTTTTCGTTCTATTAAACCCTGAAAGTAATAACAGTATAGAAAATAAAGATAAAATAGAAAATGGAAAGAAAGAAAATTTAAAGGAAGATAAAAAATTGGGGTTTAAATTTAATAAATTAATTTTATAATGTTATTCAAAATTATTTTATTATTTATTTCTATTAAATAAAAAGACTAAGCAATTTAAAAATATATAAAATTTTAAGTGAATTTATTATATTTAGTCTTTATTTAGATATTTCTCTATTACGAATCAAATATGCTAAAATCATTAATTTCCTAAGTTTTTTTATCCTTTTCGAATACTTTCCGAGTTCCAAACGAAGCCTTCGGACTTCAAATAGAATCTAAGTAAAATTTTTTTACAAAAATCAATAACCAAAAGCTTTAATCCAAATTATCCAATAATCAATAGCATTTGGGGTCACCCTCCATCATCTGTTTTCATCTTTTTTTTTTCTTTTTTTTTTTTAGCTCTTGTTGTTTTCATCTTTAAATGTTGATAATTAATATCACTGGGGTGATAGCATAGGTGTGGTGATGAGTGAATAATGTCCCTATCTTAATTAATATTATCTAGTGGTAGCTTATTTTTACGAGAATCAACCTAATCCAAGTACCTTAATAGCATTACTCAAGTGGCTCCCATGTTGTTGACTTGAAGGCTTATAACCGATGAATTTTCTAAGACATAATAAGTTTTTTTTTTTTTTATAAGAAATATTTGGTTATGATGTGATAAATCAAAACACTTAGAAGAGTTTTTTAAATTTAACAAAGCTCTTATTCGCTTTTAAGATTAGTTCGCTTGTTTTTTTAAAAATTTTCACGACTTATCAATGAAATTTTAAAAGTTCCTCGAATGTAGTGCAAATATTTTACTTTTTCTATTCGTAGTTTCATTTTCCATAAAAAATAAAGAAAACTCCAATCATCACAAATAAAGTTAAGAGTTTCCAAGAATACGCACTACTAAGTGACAGAGTATGACGGGCAGCCTCATCTCGAATTCTACTGCTTATTTTTTTTCAATTCTCAAACTGGTTCATTTAAAATATTAAACAGTATTTTGTTATATTTGGTAAAATTCCCAAATCCTCGCCTCAAGCATATACTTTATTTTTGTTTTTATTTTTAAATTTTAATTTTTTTATATTTGTTTTTTTTTATTTTATTAGAGTATTAAAATTAATATTTTTCATAAAAATAAAAATAAATATTATTAATTTCTTACAATTATTTATTAAAAACATCATAATAATTATTATTATTTATATTAAAGTATAAAAATAAAATAATAAAAAATATTTTTAAAATATAATCAACGCCTTATTATTATTATTTTTGATATATTTGCGTCTCATATCGCTCATTCATCCGTTTCGCTCGAAAAATCGAAAAAAATCTCATCCTTTGAGTCAAGAACTTATTACCTTAAAATCTAAAAATTTCCCGCTGGTCTTGTAATCTAATTAAACTTCGCCACTGGGATTACAGACGACTAATCGCCAGGAACTGGCTTATTCGAGATCTGTAGAATTTTCTAAACTTTCCCGAACCCCATTAAGAATTTATTATTTTTATTACTTCATTTTACCATTTTTGAAAATTTCTAATTTTCTCGAAGTTTTGGCTGCAGAAGAATAACAATACCGAACTCCGCATTCGATTCTGGTAAAAATAAACTCAAACTCATTAAAACTGACAAAATTAAATTAAACATACGTGGGGCATAAGAAATGGCGCTTTACGTTTAACCCAAAATAATCGTCTGCCATCATCCTTACTCACTACCTAACGTTAAAAACAAACAACTTAATACTTAATGCTGGCAAGCCGCTATTCGAAGACAGTTCTCAAAAAGTTCTATTCAAGATTAATGGTAAAAACAAACGCAACTCCATTATTAGTTGCGCTTTTAAATTGTTTTTTGTTACGAGAAAACAAAGAGAAAAAAAAATGTTAGATTCTTTATTGTTTATTTTGAAAAAAATAGAAAACACTAAATTTAAAAATAAAACCAATTTGAGAAAGTACTAAAATAGGTTCAATATGTTTTCAAAATAGAACTGTGACATTAACCTGAGTTATGGTTTTCACTATGATAAATGTTGAATCAATGTGATAATAATAAAAACAACAAAACACATAAACATCAAAATTTTACATGGAAAACCCTAAAAAGAAAAATCAGAGAAAAGGAAAAACTCTTTGTTATGATTTTAACTATGGAATGTTAAACTCACTTCATAATAATAAATACGAAAAACATAAAAATATCAAATGCAATTTAAACCTTAAAATTTAAAAAAATCACGAAAATGAAAACCTTCGTTATGAATTCTAAGAATTAATTACAAAAGATATTAACAAAATAAAGAATAAATCATAATATATTAATAATATAAATAAACATTCCTAAACAAAAATCCAAACTGTATGGGAAGCCTTCATAAATAAATCTTTTTTTTTTCTCAACTTTTTTTTTTACAAAAGTCATATTATGGACATTTAGGTCAAATATAAGCCCAATACCAAATTCAAGTCAATAAAAACATGAATAAACATAATAAAATTTTGATTACTTTCTTTTTTTTTCCTTTTTCTGAGACCATCATCAAAAGTTGTTATGCCAAAATTGTCCTCCTCCCATTCGAGGAAGCTGTGAAGTGGGTAATGAGAGATGGGTACTAAAAGTCTAGAACTTGCCGTGTCTTTTCCTGTCATTTAATTAATCTGCAGACGCGGCTCTGAGTCTCTGACTCGGCCCTAAATGTGATTAAGAGAGGATAAATAGGGATTTTTAAACATTTAATGTAAAAATAAAAATAAAAATATTTTTAAATATAATATAGCTTAACATATGAAAAATATTTTCTCAAGAAAACACTTTTCTGTTGTTTTTCTGAGTAAAGATGACATCTAAAAATTAGAAAATGGAAACAAAATGATTTTCAAAAATACTTTATAATTAATGATTCAATTAATAATAAAGATTTTTGCAAAGACATTTTGTAATTTCCAAATTAATTTAAAAATTATCATCGAGAGACACTTCCAATTTTTCAAATTTTTAAAAAACTATTTTTTAGCAAGAGATACTCTCTCTTTAAATTGTTTTACTGGTTTTAAAACTAAGTAAATTATTTTTAAAACTACATGTTTTTTAAGATTTTTTTTTTAATTTTTTTATTATTTTCTTAAAGTTCCTATATAAATATAAGACCTGCCTGTCTTACAGCTTCTGTGCATCTCTTCATTTCTCCCCAGCGGCGCTCTCCCCAGTTCCACACTCACAAGTCTCCCCATCTAATCAGAAATAGAGCCAGATCAAGACCATGGCGGTAAGCGATTAAATTAATCCCAGATGGAGTTATAATTTTTTTTTCTTATTGGCGAGATTTAATTAAGGCGCGACATGATGAAGAGATGGGGTCGGTTTTACTTCTGGGTTACAGCAAGGTAAGACCAAGCAGTACAGGCAGACGTGGGAACAATAAGGTCGAAGGTCCTGAAAATGATTGCAGCTGCGGCCCCGTGGGTTCAATCAGCAGGTTTTACAGGCAAAGAGTTGGATCAATCAGGAGGGTTGTAGGGGAAGTGATCGATGCTGCTGTTCTCACCTCCTTGCTCCGGAAGAACGTCGGCCCTTCTGACCTCATCAGGCGGTCTGCCGAGAAGCAAAGATGAGCAGAAAACTGAGATCCACCAGCCGTTGGAATTCATATCCTTATCAGGTTTAGTGCTCCTTCCTACCCAATCCAATATTACCTCGGTCGAATACACTGATCACAATATGATATATTTTGCCCAGATCATGGAGAAAGAGAGAGAGAGAGATGAGACCAGAGAGAGTCCTTAATACAACTTTGGGTACGCAAGAGCACATTCATCTTCTTCTCTCCAGTTTCACTATATCTGCATGCAGAGGATGCTGCCAAACTGTGAATGTCTTTAACTAATTTGATCTCTATAAATTTTCACATCGTAAAGAATCGAACCTTTGACCTAAAGATTAAGAATGCTTATAGGGACCACTTGCCATAATGCCACTATTAAACTTCAAAACAAAATCATTTCGTTACGTAGGTGTGCACGGTACGGTGACTGGGGATTTTCGTAGTTATCCAGATCCGTCCAAACAGACGGATGCAGTATCTCGGCATCTGAATCCCGATCCACAAAAATTTCGACCCGCTTTGTCCCAATATTTCGACAAACGGTTCGGTTCTCGGTTCTAGTAGCCTCTAAATCGGACAGATGAACCGATGGACTGATAAAAATATTAAACTTTAAAAATAAAATTATCAAGGAAAAGCTAGCTACGACTCAGTACAACAATTTGGTGATGATGGAGCTGTCAATTAATATACCAAAAGAAAAAGGGCCTTTGTAAGAAATTACAGCAACAGAACCAGCATAATTTTAAGAAAAAGGACAGTTTGCCTCCACTATCCCCTATTGATAGACTTAGTAGATCAACCAACCAAAGAAAATAGAAAGGCATCCAAAAGGAAAATTTAGCCAATTAATGCAGAGATTTGCTAAGTTTCAGCTGAGACAGCTTCATGACTCATAAAAAAAATCTAAGAGACTCAATTAAATGATGCAGACCACCATACCATATGAAAATAGGAAAAAGAAAAAAAGCATGCACTATAGATACAAGCATGTCTGAAAATAGAAAGGTATGTAAACAAAATACTGAATTTTAATTTTCGTAGTGACTGCACAGCACCATGCTGCAACCTATCCACCTGTAGGAAATTCTTACCATGCAGTTTTTCCACATGGAGGATGCCGTATCAGGATTGCAGCCATTTGTTGCTGAATCTTTTCCATTACAGCAGAAGTGGCCATTTGCTGGTGGTATTCTTTCCATTACAGCAGAAGTTGAGGAACACATGCACGTTGGAGTGCAAATTGTCCTTCATATTAAAAATTCACAACAAAATACAAACCTCAAGGTCCCAAGGTATACCAATACAAATTACAAACAAAAATGACATAATATAAGGAAAAACAATTCTTCAAATATCAAACACAGTAAATTTTAATGTCTCATATGAACATCTTGATTCTCCAACTCGTTCCTATAAACAGAAATAGGATTCAAATTAACCAATAAACAAAAATAATTTAAAAGTCTAACTTAATTTTTCTTAATAAAACAGAACCAAAATAACTTAATATATATTTTCTTACATTTCTAAAAGGAAGTTCAACAATCAACACGCGTTCTTGGCATAACACTCTCTACAATTTCTGGATCTTGAGTGATTTCTACAATAAAAATTACAGAAAAATATATTCAAACCAACATATTCCATAAGAAAAATCAATCAAATTTATAAAAGAATCATACCTGACTTCCAAACTTTCCAAGTCTTCAATGGTTTCTTCAAGTCGGAGATAGTTTAATGGATGATCCTAACCTCAATCTTACAGCAAATTAGTAGACATTCAGCTGTAGTAGGAGTCAAGAACTCCTAAATTCAGACTAAAGTCCCACCTCCAGCAAAGCAAGACTCCGAAGCCACAGTAGAGTTGACACAGAACTGCCAAACATCCTGGCAACAGAATGTCATTGGCATCTTAACAATGTAAAATGGACTCTCTCCACCAATTTAAGAGATCAAAGTCATGTGGGTATACTTTTCCGGAAGCTCACCAAAATGATTTATCCCAACTCCCCCTCTGAAACCAGACTTTGCTCTTTTCTCCCTTCTATAAAATAGTCATCTAATTCTTCATCCTCCACTGACATTTTCTTAAGAATGATTGGAATAAGGGTCGACCTCACCACTCCCACTTGCTCATTTCCTTGTACTCATCCATTAATGCTCTCAAAGAATTAGTTATCTGAGTCACCAAACTCATTGCACCATTTTAGAATAAAGCTTATATTTTGCTGCCAAATATCCATTTTGGCATTCAAAGATCATATCACAACAGTTACAGAAAAAGTACAAATACTTCAATTCCTGGACGGTCTCCCAATACTGTCAAATTTTTCTCCTCATCATTCCCACCATTTCGTTTCTAAGCCTTCAAGGTCATTGCTACAAAAGTTTGAAACCCTTTTTCAAAACACGTGATAGAATTTTTATGAAAATACAGATTTAAAGAGTACAAAGAACCCGAATCTTACAAGTAACATCATAAAACCTTTTTCAAAATCAAGAAGATTTCTACTTTTGTCCAATCAACCTCACTAGCATATCATCTCAACCGCTTAAAATTTTACTATCACACATCTTTCTAATCTCACTAAAGTGATAAATCCAATAAATGATTCTAAACAACATCAAACATGGTTAATTCCAGATTCAAGAGACTGCCTTAACTAAAAGATGCTTGAACGAACTAATATCGGCCGGACTGCATAACACTTTTTTTAAACGATTTTGCCTCTGTGACTCTCACATACTTAACAACATCTCACCTCCCAACAGACAGAGCATCCTCTTCAAAGAACCTTTTGACTCATTACTGAGAATATGAGCAAAAACAACTCATGTTCTTCCCAAAACAAAGCTACCTCGGTCACCTTTTTTGACAATTCGTCGGCAGCGAAGGTTTGGCCAGAACCTCATTATCAATGCGGATACACATAACTTTGTTCAAACTCATTCCATCCGATACAAAATCTGCGAGCATCTTCAACGTTAATTTTTAATAATTAACTACACAAAATCTGACTTTTTTATGCAAAATCTGAACCCCGAATTAATAAATGATGTCAAGATAATGAGAAATGATTGGATATTTCACCATATCCAGAGCTAATGAAACTTCCACGATTGAGATTTAGCGGCAATGCATGCAATTTCTTCTTTTCTTGAACAAACAATAGTGCCCACCCCCAGGCACAGGTATACTCTAGATGAAATTGAAACATGGGAAGATTAATCTCGTATAAATTCCTCAAAACCCTTCCCTTCAACAACCGAAGGTACCATCTTTATAATCATTTGAATCGTTATCTTCGCACAGTCGTTGATCAAAACGCCGTGCCAGCGATATCATTTCTTTTTCGCATTCACTCGCTTCTCGAAGTTTATCTTTTGTGGATTTTATCTCGACTCTGATGCCTAACAAATTCTTTACTGGAACTGCGCATCCCCAATACTCATAACCCCCGAAGGGCCCCTGCCACTATTGCCATAATCCTTACTACAATACACATTTAGCTCTCCCCTCATTCCCATTACACTGTCATCCTTTATAGGTCATGGACAAAATGTACCCAAAAACCTCATCTAACTTTTTGCTAGCACAAGCAAGTGAAGTAGCAAGGAGAACCTTCATTCCTGCTTGAGCACCTTCATTTGGAAAAACAAAATTAGAAGCAATTGCTTGTAGTAATAAGACCTGTAATACTTAATTCAAATTTTCATGCAAAAGGGTAAGATTTGATCTCTTCCATCACTGAAATTGCTTTTCTTCTTACCTGCTGAGATTGCCACTAATTCTTACCAGATCGGTAAAAATAAGGCACACACAAAGATATGTAAAATATAAATATTTATTTAAAAATGATAAAGTGATATAATATATAATATGTTTTTTCATATAAAAATGCACAAACTCACTGTAACAATTAGAAGAAAATTTCTCATGGGAACTTGAGTTACAAACACTTGCAGCAATTTCATACTAAAGCGTAAAACAAAAATAGTAATAACAATAGAATGAACACAAAAAGGCTGCAACAAAAATCAAAGTGAAAAGAAGAAAAATCCACACCTCACAAGTCCATCTGTAATCATTCTCACAATATAAACAAAATCTTTATTTTTACTTTAAAAAATTGAGAACAGCTTTATCAATTCTTAATTCTTATTCAAAAGATCCTTAACTTCTTTCTAAAAAAAAAAATCCTCAAATGGAGCAATTGACGTATTATCATTCAATTTGCAATTTTTCATGAACATTCAAAAGATCCTTAATTTTTTCTTTAAAAATCTACTCATAATATAATCAATCCACCAAATATTAATAATTAGTTTTATATGCACAACGAACGTAAAAAATAAATAAATAATAGATTGGATAGAAAGGAAATTACCTCAAATATATGTTTCGACCAAAGCAAAATCAGTAAATCTCTGTGAAAACATCCTAATTTAGCACGAAGAATAACGCAACTATGAAATGGCTTTCGCTTCTTCGAAATCAACTCATATAATGCTAGTAAAGGGAAAGAAAAAATGTTAAAAGGAGAAATTAATGGCTAAGAGAGGAGTCTGATGAGCGACGGCCACAAACCTATGTTAAGAAAATGATTATGCAGTGAGGCCATTGTTTTCATATCAAAACTACATCAAGTTGGCCCAAACGCGAAGTTTTGGACTAAGTTGTATCTATTATTTTACCAGATATTATATTATTTCAATTTTTTAACTTTCAATTATCAAAAACGCTAATTAATATCACATAAAATTTTAACTATTATAAAATAATTGTTTGACATTATAATTGGCTTGAACATGGTAAATTGTAATTATAAATACAATTATAAACATAAATAATAGCAAATTATCAACCATTAATTAAAAAAGACAAATACTATAAACTAATATATATATATATATATATATATATATATATATATATATATATATAAGATATACATATTATAAAATTATCTGCTCTAATTTTTGTCAATGTATCACTGTTCTCGCGGACATACATAGATCCAAACCGTATCAAAAAATTTTTCCAGACGGGTTCGGTTCGAATAAAAGTCAAAAAAGCTTCAACTCGTATTTTCTAAATCGATAATTTCCAAACTTGCTTTCTGATCGTCGTAGACTCCCGCGTCCCATGCACACCGTAGCTGTTGTCATTCCTAATCCTAAAATAAATATTATTTTTATTGCTGATATTAATAAAATAAGTAATATTTTCTTTAATTTCCATCATATTTCTTGAAAGTATTTAAAACATTATTCATATACTATTTAATAAATTTCGAAATATTAATATTTATATAAATGATGAAATAATTATTAATGATTTTTACCTTAATAGATTATTTTAAATCTTAATAAAACTTATAAATTGTATTAATGGCGATTTACCCGCTCTCACCACTATCAATGTTGAATCGTGGAACCTGTAAAATTTTCTTTCGATGAAGTAATAGATCCGCCAGTTTGTAAATATTGCTATACGTAGTCTGTTGGGAAAACTCATGTTTATGTGGTCCTAACATGAAATATTTTGGAAAATTCTAGGCCAAAACCTATCAAACCCATCAAGTCCTATTTAAACAAAACAATTGATAAAATCCACATAAGGTGGTAAAAGAAAATGGTTCCTTAAATATCCTCCTTCATTTATCTTGCCTCATAAGCCCCTAACTCCAATCCAAACATCCCATTCTCCTCTCTCAATTGGGTTGACATCCAAACTCATGTCAAGCATCCTATTCCCTTTTCTTCTTCAACCCCATACCTCATTTTCTTCGTTTCTTCTTCTCTAACCTGCTTTTTGCATCTCCCTTCCTCCCTAAACCAGCCTCATTTTCAAGACGACATGTCATTTAACTCAAAGCCCCTAACTCGAAAAACCACAACTCATACACGCTTATTATTCAGACCTGGGGATATCGAGACGCCAAGGATGATTATTTTGAAAATAAATGTAAAGGTATGTATAAAAAATTTGTTTTTCATGATTTAAAGTTTATGACATAGTATATATATATATATATGTTATATATATGATATATATATATATATATATGAGTTATATAAGATATATATAAAATCAAGTAAAAAGTAATGATTGCAATAAAAATCTCCAAAATACCCTAATGACATATGTTCCTGTATCCCCCCACTCCACCCCCTCTCTTCATTCCGTCTCTTCTCATCTCCCATTCTTCTAATCCAAAGAATATATAAATTTCTAAAATAAATTTTTAATATGGAAAATAACATCATCAAATCCTCAATATTATATTTTATTTGATTTGAATTTTAATTAGATTTAATTTTGGTAAATCTTAAATTGAAGTTTAAAAATCAAAAACTAAAATTAAAACATTCTAAAACTAAAAAGCTATTAACTATTAATTTATTTTGAATTTTCAATAAATCATTCTAATTACATATTTTTTAACATTTATTTTAAAGTGTAATTTGATTTATTGTTTTACCTAAATTTTAAACTCAGACTGCAAATAAATCAGGTGCCTAAATTTAAAACTAAATTCAAAATTGAAAACATTTTAAAATCATCAAAGAAAAAAACATATAATAATAAAACAAGGTTTTTGACTTTACATTCATAGATATATAGGTATTACTAAGAAGACGTGCAGTATGTTACAGATACTTACATATGTTATGATGATATAAAGAATGAGTAATTATGCAATAGGTAATAACATAACATATCAATGTACTACCATAACAGATATTGCACCATCAGTTCCAGTTAATTCATATACTCATCATCATGAAAAAGTCCAAAAAACTAACAATTAGTCCATTATAGTTTTTCTTTATAGTTTTTAAAATATTTAAATTTTAATCTTAGTTTTTAAACTATATTTCAACTTAATTAACTCTGTAACCAAATTTAAAATTTAAAAATGTTTGAATATTTACTTTAAAATAAAATGTAAAAGAAAATAGTTGAAGATAAGAGTAATTTCTTGGTGAATTTGGTTATTATGGACCCCAGATTTTTGCCATATTATCCTATTCACTTAAAAAGCGATACTATTTCTTATTTCTTGAAAACCATTTTTAGAAAACGATTTTGAAGCCAGCTAATTTTTATTTCTTTGGTTTTTTCTTATTTTGGAAAGTTCAAAACAACAAAATAAGAAAGATTGAAAACCCCAAATGCACCCATGTAAGAAAGAGCCTCTCAGAAACTGGAAAGTCTGTCCTGGGGTTAGATTACTTATTTAGCTGACGATTAAATGTGAAGATCTTTCTGCAAGCCTCCCTAAAACAATAGTCTCTCATCAAAACAAACTAAAAAAATATAATCTGGATTAATCAATCCAATAAATACCAAGATAAAAACAATAACAATACAAAAGATACAATAATATCAATAAAACACAAACATATGAGAAATAAAATAATCAAGAAAGCTAAATGTTAAATGTATGGTCTTCCAGATAGCTGCTACGCCATCACTTCATTATACAATGTTATCTTAACAACAAAAATACAAACTATTCAAATTAAATTAAAATTGGTTATAAATCATACGCCATAAATTATTTGTTAAAAGGGGATACATGGATGTTCGGCCCCACTCCAAACCCAGCTTGATGAAAAACACACAAATTAATTCCTCAAGATTTTATTTTATAGAATTCGTGATACCTAACTTTGGGTGGTTTAAAATCTTAAAAGAATTCCGCTTTTAAAACTAAGTTAAAATTTTGAAATTTTGAAGTTGAAATTTGAAATTTGAGGTTTTGGGGACTTGGACTTTAGAAATTAGAATTGGTACTTGAAATTGGAAACTTGAAAATTTTGAGAAATTGAGATTTGTGAGGACTTGAATTTTAAAATTCAAAATTTTAAATTCTAGAAAATGAAGAAACTGAAAATTTAAGGTTTGAATTTTAGATATTATTTGAATTTTTTAAAATTGAGAAATGAAAATTCGTGAACTTGAATTTTTTAAATTTGTGAATTTTTCTTTAAATTAAAGGGTAAGTATAGTTCATGTTAAGGAAAATAAATTAAATTATTAAAAACATTAACAAACTAATTTAATTAAATAAACAAAAACAAAATAGAAGTGCCATAAGGAAAATAAAATAATAAGACTATAAATTAAATGATTAATTAAATATATATACAAGACAATTAACATAACAATAAATTAAATATAAGACAAGATAATTAATTGGTAATAATAATTATGATAAAAGAAGAACTAAAAGAAAGTCAATTACGCCTAAGAGGACGGCGTGGGGTCCCCGATCAAACGCCTCCCAAACAAATTCTAAAGCCTGGATCGCCTCCCAAAATTTCGTACAAGATTTGCCTCAAGATCCATCTTATTTTAAACCAAACATTGAACTTTAAGACAATTTAGACCTCTCACTAATGCCAAGACCATGCCTTCCTTAAAAATAATAAACTCAATTATATATGTCACGCCCGATTCCCGATCCGTCCTGGATTCAAGGAATCCCATCTTTCAACTAGTTTAAAGGATCAGACTGACGCACTGTGTATTTTTTTAAAAGCTGACCTGCACTGTGGCGGCCCCACACTCCACATGCAACATAAATAAGATATATTTATTATCAAAGAACTAAGAACCTGAGGAAGTTCCATCCAAACTATACATATTAACGAGTCCCAGCTTGCAACATAAAACTATAATATGATTATAACTGGGAAAAAAAAAAAAGCATTAACCCATATGGGAGTGAACCCTGCCATGGGTCAGCCTGGGGTCCATGACGTTCTATCGCCTTCTCCTCACCCATACGTATTAAAACTCGTATGCTCTTTGACAGCTTTAAATAAAAGCCACATTTCTTATGCATATACACATTTAACGCATAAACAACAATGTATAATATAAATTTCATGCATTTATATTATGAACCAAGTAATAGTACTTCTTCTTATAATGTACTTTATGTTTATTCAGACTTCGTAGGAGTTACGTAATCCTTATCCTTATACTATGGAGCTTACTCCCTTATTCCTGAGGTACCCATAGGTATCGCCGAAATTACTTTAATGCATACGGATAACGTGTAACTTATTTCATACTTTAAGTACTTGTAAGTACTACAAAACTTATAATCGGTTCACGAACTCATAATCGGCATTTCTGATCTTATACGTGTATTACGCATCCTATACTTATATTCACGCTTATACCGGGTCTACAGAATTTGGGACATATTTCGTATCTTATACATGTCTTGGCAAGAGTATTATACTTATCTTACTAACTTATAATCGATCTTACTGAGCATATACTTATCTTACCATCTATCCTTGTGTGAAGGCACCGCAGGTACAATAAGCCTGGGAACTGAATCATCATATCGACACATACAAGGTCGATCGACGATGCAGATACATCGTATGGACATTAGTCCAAAAGGGTGTAAAGATCATAATAGATACATATACTTATTTTAATACATGGTAGCATCTGCAGACTACGTAACTTATACTTATCTTGCATTTAAGCTTATATAACTGGCCTTACGCGTAACTCTCGGGACATGTATTTCCCGTATCTTATACATGTCTTACAGAAGATATACTTATCTTACTTTTCGAACTTATACTGATCTTACGAGCATATACTTTATTCCTACTTTATCATCTCCCAGGCAGATACCCGAGTACACAAGTAAGTCTAACTAATCATCATCGTATCACATACAAGGTCGATCGACGTATGCGCATACATATCGCATGGACATTAGTCCATAGCAGTAATGAATTGTAATAGATACATATACTTATTTATCATATTTTTGTGAGTACCTCGTGGGTACTACGTAACTTATACTTATTTTACGGATACGAGAGTACCCTTAGGTACTAATGGACTTATACTGCTTTTAACATACCCGAGTACCCGTGAGGTACTACCGACTTATACTTATGTTATCGGTGACAAAGAGTACCCGGGGTACCAAGCAAAACTTATCAAATACGTGATACCGTGAGGGTACCACAAAATCCCACCAAGATGAGCACTTAGGTGCCTTAATTTAATCGGGATACGTATACCTCCCCTAGGTACTGGCAGAACCTTGATGAAATACGAGAGTACCGTAGGGCATTTCATGTGAACTTAACTGGATACGTGAGTACCCGTAGGTACTACGTAATCCCGCAGATGTGACTTAATCGTGAGACGGAACTTATCTGTGACACAGGAGTACCCGTAGGTACTACGTAACTTATTCGCAGACAGACTTAATCGTAGACATAACTTCTTATTCAGATATTGCGGAGAGCACCCATAAAAGACTACGTAACTTATTCAGATACAAGTGAAAGATCTGCAGGTGACTGCTGTAACTATATACAGAGGTACATTCCCAGATCTTACTCTTATTCTTTATTCGCAGCCTTATCATATACCGTTTGACTTCTGCATCAAGAATACTGGAATGAGTGCGACACAAACATTGGCCGTAAGCACTGTAAGATACTATACAATAATGCCAAGTACCGTGAGCACTAATCGTGACAGAGTCGTAAAGACTTAACAGACGCGGTGTTGTCAGAAGACTAATCCGAGCATCGGCAGCATTTCAATCGTGAGTCACGGAAGACTAATCGTGAAAGCATCAAGTAATTAATAGCGAGCCGGAGCACTAATCGTGAGTACCGGGCGTACTTAATTCAGGGAGTGCTTAGGAGCATTAATCAGAGTACCGAAAGTACTAATCTCAGAACAGGGAGTGCTGTGTCGCTTAATAACCGGGGTCTTGTGGCAATACAATTATATGAGGTCGCAATCATTATCTTATACTGCAAGATTTTTAAACACATTATGCATTCACGATGATCGTATTCCATATACCAGGCGTATGATGAGCATAATCACCTATTCATGCATTCTTATTCTTCTATGAATCTATTTTACTCAAGAATTGAACCTAATCCATTCTGATCGCGTCCAAACTCAAGTTATGGCATTTTTCGCGCTAAACTAGCTCTGCTTACCGATTTTACCCGAGGGATGCATTGAAATACTCTATTTTCTAGTGTCTTGTGACCCATATTTGACACTGGTTCGTACCTTGTTAATAAAGGCATGGGTGGGTTGTGCCATGGCATGTCATTCCAACTGAATCACCCAATTGAGCACCGAACTTCAAGTTACGT
>JAEQBH010006777.1:0-84326 GCA_016808115.1 Tetrastigma voinierianum
CTTTGTTCTATGTCACTCGCACTTTGTCGGGTTATACTTATTATACCTATTGAACAAAAATCGATTTTTTCGCCGACGTATCGGTGAAAATCGCTTTCGGCCGCATGGAAACAATTTTAATAAAAAGAAAATCGGAATAAAAATCGGCAAAATATCGAGGAAAGAGCCACTTTTCGGCCAAAATCTAAAAATCCGATATTTTCCCAAAATTTTCAATTTTTCCCTTGGCTCCAAAAATATGAAAAAATTGCTTCTTAAGGGTTTCGAACCCTCCCAAAATGCCTAAAAGTGGCACCCTCCAACCACCAAGCCATTGATTGCACTTATCACAAACTTTTTTATATTCTTATTATTTATTTGTTCATAATCCTTTATAATATTTTTATTTTATTTTTCTTTACATTATAACTTATAATATTTTTTAAATCAAATATTGGGGATTTGAAAAGGAGAATGAAATAAAATTTAAAATTTTTAAATTATAATATATAATATTTTGAATCTCCTCATTATCTACATAATATTTATAATAATAACAAAAACAAATAAATAATATATCTTTAACATAATAATATCCGAATAATATATTAAATATAATATATTTAATTTAATAATTACTAAACTATAATTGATTTTTAATCTACCTTAATTAAGATATGAATCATTTCATAATCTATAAGGCAATTAAAATATGAAAATTTTAATAACTGATATTTTTTGTAAAAATATCCACCGATATTTTTGTAAAAATATCCACCGATATTTTATCGATATTTCCGTAAAATCAAATTACCGATATATCCGTGTTTATCGATATTTTGATCCTTGATTATACCTTTGTTATTTTTATTTATTTTTTATCGAGAGGGATGTGCACCCCAACAAATCATTTATTAATTCTCCTTCCCCGCACAGAAAGCGCAGAGATTATCCTACTGGAGAATCTCGCTTACGTCTTCAGTGGATTATGCCAGGTCTTCAACACACCTCGCTTGATTTCACGCCTCTTAGCCATCAGACGCCTACAACACTCCCTTCCCTATGAATCCATCAGATGACTACAACACACCGCTTCTCCATCCAATCTTGACATTCCTAAATGAGGCTAACCTCTTCATCCTCAAATCCACTCCACCATCACAAGACGCCGTCTCAACTTAGATGCATTTTGAGCCACTTCCCATGCTACTTTCATTCCATGGACAAACGCCCATAACTCCAATTTGAAATTTATCCAACTATTGATAAATTTTAAAATTTTCTACAAAGATGAATTTTTATTATAAAATATGAACTAATTTATTTTTTAATTTATTCAACAATTCTCTTCTATTTAAACTATAAATAAAAGGAAAAGTAATTACATTTCATATTTCTTTAAATGCATGGAAAGTAAACTAATGATATTTTATTAATTGCTATCTATCTTCTCCTTGTTGAAAGATGAAGCGAATTGTAGAGAGTTGCAGACACAGCTAGAGAAATCAAGACAATGGTCTCCAGACTCTTTTTCCCTTTCATCTCTGCAAAAAATTTAACAAAAGATTCTCATATATATATCAGTTTGTAATGTATTGCTGCTACTAAAGATTCTCATATTTCACAAATTTTCCTTATTGGAATATAAAAATCTTTACAAAGTTAGAAAAATATTATTATCAACGATGCATATTACAAATCATGGCATAAAAATGATAGGAGAAATAATGGCGAGATTTTTCATATTTTGATACTTTTTATTGTAAATGCTATTATATTTTTTGAATCTCTTTTTTTTAAAGCTAAACACTAAACGGAACACGGGACCCTTTCCCTATGCCCTTGTTTTTGAAATGTTGAATATTTTACCATACGAAATAAATACTTACTTAACATTTTTTCATTCGATATTTTAATTTAAAGTATAATTGAATATTCCTATTAATTTAAATAATACTAAACACTTTTTAAGCTTGTAAAGGAAGAAAAATAATATGATTTTAAAAATGAAATTAGATTTGGATTTAATGGTCTATACTACCCTTTGAACTGGCTCGCAACCTATGCAACCATTCCATAGAGTTGAAGAACATGTCTCCAAAGAAACCATTTCCGTCCTCTAAGACTATTGTTTGTGTGCGTGTGGACAATCCAATTCATACGCTACCACATGACCCCTAATATAGAAAGTAGCCGGGACCAACATACGACCCAAACATGTAAAATCAAGAGAACGATCAACAGCCTCCCATCTTTGCATGCATGTCAATGCTTTCGTTGATTTAATTAAAGTTCCTAAGAATATATATATATATATATATATATATATATATATATATATATATATATATATATATATATATATATATATTATCATGTTGGCTACTTCAAGTGGTTTCCTTCTTTATGAGGGAAAGCCCAAAGCCCAATTCTAGCGCCTCTCTGCCCCCTTAGAGACGAAAAGATGCTATGATTGTGCCTTCTTCATTCTCTCTCGAGGTTTTTTTTGTTAGCTCACTATCAAATAGCTTCTCCTTCTTCTCGATCTCGTTGTCTCCATGTTATAAAATGCTATAGAAAAGAGAGCGATCCATTTTTGAAAGCTATAGGAGGTTAAAAACACGCTTTTTTTTTATCTTCACTGCCCAGATTTGATCAAACGGCCGATACTGGTTCATCTGTGGTTCGATCGACCTGAAATCTGGAGGAGAGGTTGGTGACTTGTTTATCTTCATTCTGAACGGTGGAGATCTGATTTGGAGTTTCGGAAGGTCATATTTGCAGTCCGAGATCAGTGCCTCTGTGCTGTGTGGAGTTTTCACCTGACAGTTTCTCTTTTACTCATCAGTCTGATCCCCAATTCATCCGTGGTCTGATCGAGCTTATTTTTGTGAGCACGTTCTTAACTCATTGATCTTCATTTTGAACGGTGCAAAGATTGGAATTGAAGTTCTGAACAGTGGTAAGCTTATGTCCGAGAACAGTGACTCTGTTTCAGAGATTTCTCATTGCGATGCAAGTTGATTTGCATTTGCCAAGATTAAAATTTTGAGATATGATTGGTATATGCCTCTAGTTTTATCTAGAGATAATTGTGTAACCCATTAATTATATTAGTGGAGGTGTTTAAGTGGCCTAAGGGTCCCGTGGTTTTTACTTCTCACATTTGGGAAGGTTTTCCATGCTAAAATTGTTGGTGTTCATATATTTGTTGCTTGGGTGAATCAATATATTGCTCTATTAAATTGTTTCCTATTAGGTTCTCACAAGAGGATAAAATCTGGTTGTGCATTGTTTATGTTTATCCTGAATGGGCAGACGTGAAATGGCGCTCAAGATAAGTTGTGCCTTGTGTAGAACAATGGAAAGCAAGAATAACAAGTTTACCAATGTTGAGTGTCACTACTGTCATTTGAAAGGGCATATAAGAAAGTATTGTCACCAATTGAAGAGAGAGATAGAAACATAAGTGAAGGAAAAGAAGAATGACAATGGTGGTGAAGATGACCAAGTTTGCCACTACCACTCGTGATTTCATTGTTTATGATAGTGATAAGTTGTTAATTTTGCTTGCCAAGAAACCAATTGGGTGATTGATAGTGGTGCCTCCATCCATGCTACACCTCGGAAGGATTTCTTTACATCCTACACATCCGGTGACTTTGGAAGTGTTAGGATGGGTAATGATGGCTCAGCTAAAGCCATTGGTATGGGAGATGTGCGTTTGGAGACTAGTAATGGTACTATGTTGACTTTGAAGAATGTTAAACACATTCCGGATATTCGCATGAATTTAATCTCCACAGAAAGCTTCGATGATGAAGGGTTCTCAACACCTTCCGTGGATAGTCGTGCGGAAGCTCACTAGAGGTTCTATGTGATAGCAAAAGGAAAGAAGAGTTCCTCATTGTATTTGATGTGCAAGGGTAATTGATTCCAAGATCAATGCGCTGGATGATGATAGGATACTCGAGCTTGGCATAATAGGCTCGCCACGAAAGTGAGAAGCGGCTTGATGATTTTGCCAAGAAGAATCTTCTTTTCTCGTATGAAGAAGGGATCTTGAAGAAGTGTGCTCATTGCTTAAAGGTGAGCGTACTAATAGAGTTGCATTCAAAATACTTCGCCATACAAGGAAGCTGTGTATGCTTTGATTTAGTGTATTCTCATGTGTGGTCCTATGAAAACAAAAACACTTGCGGATCTCTATATTTGTGACTTTATAGATGATCATTCAAGAAAATTTGGGCTTATACTTGAAAAACAAAAGACCAAGTGTTAGACGTGTTTAAGCAATTTCATGCTCTTGTTAAAAGATAATCCGTAGTGTTGAAATGTGTATCCCGACCGATAATGGGGGTGAATATTCTGTCCTTTTGATGAGTATTGTAGACAACATGGTATCTTGACATCAAAAGACACCTCCTAAGACTCTCGCTGAATGGGTTGGCTGAGTAGAATGAATGTGACACTAGTTGAAAGGGTAAGATGTTTACTTTCGCAGTCATACTGCCAAGATCTTTTTAAGGTGAGGCTTTGATTACTGTTGTACATGTTCTCAATCTTACACCATGTGTTCCTTTGGAATTTGATGTTCCAGATAGAATTTGGTCAGATAATGAAATCTCTTATGATCACTTGCGTGTCTTTGGATGCAAGGCTTTTGTGCATATTCCTAAAGATGAGAGGTCTAAGCTTGATGCTAAGACAAGACTCTGTATATTTATCGCTATGGTCGATGAGCTTGGTTGCTGTGTTTTATGATCCTGGGCAAGCGTAAAACTTGTAAGAAGCCGAGATGTTGTGTTTATGGAAGATTATACTAAACAGGATATTGAGAAGTTTGATGCAACAGAGTCTCAACATAGTGATGATTTGATTGACTCGATCCACTCCCTTGACAAATCTTCCTACACAAAGTTGAAGATGAAGCACATGATGACCAACATGACATGGGTGATGTTGAAACCCCACACAAAGCTGCTGAGAGGTGGATGATGATGTTCACGAGCAACACCAACAGCAGAGGCTCCATCGGGGATATTCCACTTAGAGGTCTACTGTGATCGACATCCTTCACACTAGATTCCTCGTTGGATGACTATGTATTAATTAACCGACTGGGAGAGCCCGGTGAAGCTATGAGGAAGCCATGAAAGATGAAAATAAGATGAAGTGGGTTGATGCTATGCAAGACGAGATGAAGTCTGCATTACGAGAACCATTCTTTTGAGCTTGTCAAGTTGCCAAAGGAAAAAGAGCTTCAAGAATAAAAAGGTTTACAGAGGAAGAAGAAGAACACACTTCATGTACTCATATAAAGCTAGACTCAAGTTGTCAAAGGGTTCACCAAAAGAAAGGTAGTATTGATTTTGATGAGATTCCTTTCTCCGTTGTTAAGATGTCATCTATTCGTAGTTTGGGCTTAAGAGCTTAGTCTTGATTTGGAGATTCAAAGAGATGGATGTTAAGACTGCTTCTCCATGGTGATTTAGACAAAGAAATTTATATGGAACAAACTTAGGGTTTCGCAGCAAAAGGGAAAGAGGATTATGTGTGTAAACCTAAGAAAGTCTTTATGACTCAAGCAAAGTAATCGAGGCAAAGGTATAAGAAGTTTGAGTCGCTACGTATGCGGCTACCGAAAAACTATCAATTACTGTGTATTGCGGCGTAAATTCTGATGATGATTTTGTTATATTGTTGCTCTATGTTGATGATATCTTGATCGATGGTAGAAATGTTTCAAGAATCGACAGTCAAGAAGCGAAGTACACCCGCCATGAAGGATTTTAGTGGTTAGTAAAGAGAATTCTTGGCATTAGAATTGAGCCGATAGAGCATCCAAGAAGCTATATGTCACAGAGCAATATATTGAAAAGGTGCTTGCGAGGTTTAACATGACAAAGCTAAAGTGGTCAGTTCCTCCTAGCTAGTCACTTTAAGCTAAGCAAAGACATAGCCCTTCAAATGCATAAGGAGAAGAAGACATGAGAAGAGTTCCGTATGTCTCAGCAGTAGGAAGTTTCAGGTATGCCATGGTATGTACTAGACCGTACATAGCTTATGCGCTTATGTTGTTAAATGCTTTCATCGAATCCGTGAAGACAAACATCGGGCGCCAAGGGATTATGAGATATTTTCGCGAGGCACTTCCAAGTTGAAACTCACTTCTTTGAAGTTGGAAACCAAGACTTATCAAGCGTTAATCGATCTCGTACATGGCAGGGGATGGATAATATAAAGTCTACTGTGCTATTTTATGACATTCAGAGGTGCCGTGGTCTTGGCAATCAAGACTACGTAAATGTGTTGCACTCTACAATGCAGGCGTATATATTGCTGCCAGGTTGTAAAGAGTTGTTGTGGATGAAGCGCTTCATGCAGAGAGCTCGGTTTAAATAAAGAAAGACTATGTGGTATATTGTGATAACCAAAGTGCTATTCCAATTTCGCAAGAATTCTACCTTTTCTCATGCAAGATCAAAACACATTGATGTGAGAATCATTGGATGAGATGCTCCTAATGACAACGTTTGGGGTAGGAAGATACATCTAGATAACAATGGCTGGATATGTTGACAAAGACACTACCCAGGGAGAAGCTTGGAGTTTGTTGTTCCATTCTCTTTGGGATGGTGAGTCCCTCCACATAGTCGGAAAGGGGAGATTTGTTGGGTTGGGTTAGGTTATTTATTAGTATGAGAGGAAGCTACGAAGCCCGATTTCTAAGAACTCTTAAGCCTTAAATTATGAAAGATAAGAGGATTAGGTCTTGCTTCCATTCTCTTGAGGTTTTTTTTTAGCAGCCACTATCAAAGTAGTCTTCCTGCTTAACTGCTTGATCTTTGTTGTCTCAGCATAAGAAAAGGAAGAGAGAAAGAGAGAATCAGATTTTGAAGTTAGAGAAGAAAAACACAGTTTTTTATCTTCACTGCAGATTTGATCAAGCGGCCGATACGGTTCATCACAGTTCCGATCGACCTGAAATCTGTAGGAGAGGTTAGTGACTTTTTATCTTCATTCTGAACGGTGGAGATCTGATTTGGAGTTTTGGAAGGTCATATTTGCAGTCCGAGATCAGTGCCTCTGTGCTGTGGAGTTTTCACCCGGACAGTTTTCATCATCAGTCTGATCCCGATTCATCCGTGGTCTGATCGAGCTGATTTTTGTGAGCACGTTCTTAACTCATTGATCTTCATTTTGAGACAGTGCAGGTGGAATTGGAGTTCTGAACAGTGGTGTTTATGTCCAAAGAACAGTGACTATGTTTTGTGAGATTTCTCTATTGTTTTATGCAAGTTGATTTGCGTTGCCAAGATTAAAATTCTTGAGATATGATTGGTATATCTCTGGATTTTATCTAGAGAGAGTGTAACCAATTAATTATATTAGTGGAGGTGTTTAAGTGGCGCAGAGTCGTGGTTTTTACTTCTCACATTTGGGAAGGTTTTACGCTAAAATTGTTGGTGTTCATATATTTGTTCTTTGGGTGAATTGTTGTCTTTCTGATAAATTGTTTATATTAGAGTTCTCACAAGAGGATAAAATGCAGTTTGTGCATTGTTTATGTTTATCCCATCAGATCACACATATACACATATACTACATGATGAGATTGAGTTTCAGGATCATACAAAGAACTGTACTTCCATTTTTATTTGATTTTCACCACTATCTTTTTTGTTTTTGTTTTGATTGGGTGGGAACCTAAAATATGTGGTTACATAAGGATGATCATGAAATAAGAAATGAAGTATTATTCATTTGGGGATTGAGAGCACATAACCAAGACTACATATAACAAAAGCATGATCTCAAATCCATTCATGCAAGAATGACTCCTTCAGGGTCACTGCCCCTGATCAACAAAAACAGCTCTAATGGCATCCATCCCCTGCTCTCTGCTGCAAATTTTCATCACCTCCCCAAAAATAAAACTTAAAAAGGAAAGAGAGAGAAAACACCATAGGCCCACATTACCATGATCCTATCAATGAGTCATTTCTAAATCAAGATATTAACTTACTAACTCAAGAATTTATAGTTCAGGATGCATCCACAAGTGGCCTTTTGTTAAGAATTGGCCCAACAAAATCTAGCCATGGAGTGACTA
Source organism: Tetrastigma voinierianum (assembly GCA_016808115.1). Taxonomy (NCBI): domain Eukaryota; kingdom Viridiplantae; phylum Streptophyta; class Magnoliopsida; order Vitales; family Vitaceae; genus Tetrastigma; species Tetrastigma voinierianum. Next base: position 8,096 of record JAEQBH010006777.1, read on the forward strand.
TTTAGTTTTCTTTTGGTCGGAAACCCTTGCTCCCATAATCTTACAGACTGCCTCATCCTTTGATCGAAGGAGCTTCAAAGCTGGATGAACTTTGAGGTCTCCTGTAACTATCTTTTGCCCTGCATTTAACTCGCTTAAATCCACATCAATATATGGAGGGATGATATCTGCTGGACAAAGGTACTTAACAGTCCTTTTGATCGTATTCAAATAAGCCCCTGTCAACATAAAGCAAAAGTAATTAAGACCAGCAATTATTGCAATAATTGATCAAAATGTCAAAACCCAAATATGCTTAAGAGTAGTGAGGACTGAACCTAAATTTTGAACAGATTAGGGGAGCAGCTACCCTTAACTAAATAGACTGGGAAGGACGTAGCCTAGTACTGTCATTTTGCTGACCAATCTTAGAAAAGATAAATTTAAAGTGTTTTTAAAGGACTAATTTTCAAGTATCACTTCTTTTATTTCACATGCATGGGATGTGACATAGACAAAGTCCAATAATGAAAAGATGGGACTCAGTCTATTAATTCAAAAAAACCAATTCAATTTCCCTAGTTCTCCAAGACCAATTTCTCATCATCATCATCATCAACAGCTCTAAGGTCGATGACTGAATTAAACATTATTAAAGAAGTAAAATTGTACATCATTGATTCAATTTGGCGCTTCACATGTACTTAAATCTGTTCACCTTTCCTTTAAAACCTTTTAGAGTACACCTCAGTTACATTGTTTCATTATGGCCAAGAAGTCATGATGTTGAAAGAACAAAAAAATAATTTATGATGAAGAACCACATGTTTTCAATACCACACATCAAGATTATTTTAAGATACATGTTACTAAATGGTGAACCTTGCCATAACATCTATCCAAGAAAATCCACAGCTTGCCTCGTGGTAAAGCTAAGCAAGGTCTCACCTAAGCCTAGAGTACCACCAATAATGTCATCTCTATACACATCTTGCCTAGAGTAAAAATCACAACAAAAACTATACTACATAGCTCTTCCATTCAACTAAGGGCCCAAAATACTTAGGATCTGTAGATTTCAATAATTGCATCAAGACTAATAAAACCTAAGCTCAAAAGTGACATATTAGCCAACCAAGCAGGAGCAGAAATCTAGAAGTAACTTTGAGTGTACAATTTATCATACACCAAGAGGTGACGATGGAAGGTTCAATCATGTTCAGTAATCAAGTCAAAAGATGTTTAAAAAATGGAAACATATGAAAAGATTATTTGGCTACAATAAGAAAAATCCCATGCTTTATCGATGGATATGGCTTATAGATGCCAAAATAGTGAGTTAAGATTCAAAGACTTCATTGTCTACTGCCTTTTTTCGTTTAGGCTTGGTCTTCCCTTGTATACTCCTTGTATACCTTAGGGTTACCCTTTAGGCTTTTTGTTAATAATACTTGTTCACTTTGCCGATAAAAAAAAAAAAAAAAAGAAAAGATTCAAAAAGACTTCATTAGCATGACGCTAGACATTCTACACAACGGAACCAACTTCAACTCCTACTTCATTTTAAAATTTTGATAGTCAATGTTCAAGGAAAATTAATCTAAAGGAAACCCATAATTCTATCTCCCTTTTACATTAAGTCTAGATGGCCCTATTTGTATTGTTTCACGATCTCAGTGTCACAAGCAAGCATGATATAGAATTAAGTGGGCAAAACTACAAACACTTGATAAGCGTCTAAAATCGCTACCTTTTTTCAATCCAGGAGACACATCTTCTCCCCTAAAAACAAGAGGAACATCAACCTTCATCAATGCATGAGAAGGAGCCCTTATAAAGGTCACGTTAAGCACTGCATCTGTACCCGCATGCAGATGAAGCTGAAGAGATCACAGGAAACAGAAATTTCATTTGATAGAGCTCGAATTTTCGATCAACATGTTTCTAAAACACTTCTCAAGTCTCTTGTTTCACAAAAACACTTCTCAAGTCTCTTGTTTCTAAAACACTTCTCAAGTCTCTTGTTTCAGAAGGCATATAATGTTTTTGGTTTCCCCCAATCAATATAAAAATTCAAAGAACGTAAGAGTTGGTGGTTCGATGGGGTCCTGGAGAACGGCGGCGGGCGAGGATTGACAGAAATGGCGGAGATGAAGGCCGTTTGTAAGGATTTGACGATGGCGGATCAACATCAGAGTCGGGACAGAGAGGGAGACGAAAGGGGCTTACCTAGGGTTTCTGGTTTCTGAGGTGAAACGAGTTAGGGCGAAGATTATAGACGCTTGAAGAGAAATCAAAATATACTTAAATACATTAATAAAATATCATTGTTTTATTTTCCATGCATTGGAACAAAGATCAAATATAATTACTTTTCATTTTATTTATAGTTTAAATAGAAGCGAATTATTGAATAAATTAAAAAATAAATTGGTTCATATTTTATAATAAAAATTCATCTTTGTAGAAAATTTTAAAATTTATCAGTGGTCGAATAAATCTCAAATTAATTTTTGAACTATCTTTCCATAAACATCTTATTTAAATTTTTATAAGTATTATATCTATTCTTAAAGGATATGAAGAATAAATTTGAAACATTTATTTAAAAAAAATAATAAATTTGAAACATTCGAAATGTTAAATCATTTTATTGTACAAAATAAAAACGATTTGTAAAAGCGGTTGTATAAAAAAGATTATTTTTTGGCATGTGTCTCGAAATCAATTATAAACTAAGGGGTTGGTTGTTTTTGGTTGAATGCACTGAGATTAAATGCTTTTCGTTATTTATTGTTTAAATTTCTTGGCTTATTGATCTAATTTTAAAAAGTCACGAAAATAAAAAGTGAAAATATTTGACTTTTTTTGCGATGATAACAAGAGGTTTGGGACGGGACGGGATGGGATGACCCTATCCCGAGGGGGAGGGGATTGGTAGGGATGGGAAAATTTCCAAATCCATCCTGTTTATATATATATATATATATATAGATTTTCTTTTTTATTTATATTATATTAAAGTTAATATATTTTATAAAAAAATAAGAATATTATGAATTTTTATAAATTATTTATTAAAAACATTCTACTTATTATTATTATTTATATTAAAAATATAAAATAAAAATAATAAAAATATATTTTTAAAATATAATCGGGATCGCATAGCATGAAATAATAATTCAACTTACATTTCGATTTGATAAAATAAACCTAATCCTGGGAAACCAATTACGCTGTTCAAACTGGCTCCATTAGCGATGAGTATGATTTGAACCCAATAATCCTCCCTATCACATCCATTCACTATCTAACGTTAAAAACAGAACAACTTAAGATTTCTTAACGTTCTTAAGATCATTCAAGACAAGAAAAACAAAATAGTTATCTTTGTAAGAGGATTTGATCATGGTATATCAGTGTATGCTCATTCTACTCCTTTTTATTTACAATTTGAAATTTTATAATTTCACATATTTTTACATTCGTGCCATGTTTTAAAAGTAACTTTTATTTTATACATTTTATAGTCATTTTTATATTTATATGATTGGGATAGTTTAATATATTGTAACTCAAATATTTAGTTATCAAAAAGAATATTTATATTATTTTTTAAAAAAATATCTAAAAAAAAAAGGGAGAATTGCTTGATACCAATGAAAAACAGTTTATTACATTATAATTAGCATATAATGAAATGAAACATTGATTATATGTAATATACAAAATATAAATAATTTGAAATTATCATTACTTGATTGTTAATATATATTGCATGATTATTATCATATAGTAATATTTTTGTTAAACCTTAAGATTTAAGTACATTTTCATTTAATGTATTATTGTTTTGAATAAATAGAATTATATTTTTTCTTTTCTTTTTAAGTAAGAATTTGTGAAATGTACTAAGGCCAAGTAATACTAAGTAAGGTCTAGTGGGGCAAAATGCAACCCCTATATATATATTTATTTATTTACATTGTTTTTAAATGAATCCAACTAGGAAAGGAAATTGCTCTTAACACCCATTTCTAATTCCGCATTTATAAGTTTTGTTAGTTTTATTTTCTCCATGGCTATGTTTTGTTCCTGAAAATTTTGAGGGAAAATCAAAGCAAATAAAATATGAAGGAAAAATAAAAGAAAATAAATGAAGAAAAATAAAATAGAATTAAATTTCATATAATATTTTTATTTGCTATCTCAAATTGATTTTATTTTTTAAAAAATCATCTTTAAAGGTTAAATAAATTTAAAATAAATAAATTTCTAAATAATTTTATTTATATAAGATAGAAATATTTATAAGACAATCAAATATTTTTTTTCTTTCCTTAATATTTTCTGATAATCAAACACAATTTTTATTTTACATCTATTCACTTTGATTTACAATGTTGTAGTATTTTGCTCTCACAGATACTCAAACATGATCATTCCCTATGTCCCCGCCTAACCCTTTAACCACTGAGTGAGGCCTTATTGGTGCTTAAATTTTTTCATTAGACAACTAAATATGAAAAAATCATTTTTCTTTAACATTTTTTTTATTTCCTTAATATTTTTAAAAACCAAACACAACCTAGTGTTTTTGCCCCCACAACTTATTTTCAGTTTGCTAGCTCAGGTTTGCTCAGTTCCAAACTCCCCCACAACATGGAAGCCCATATGGCCTTCTTCAAGCCCTGCCTCCTAGCCCTATATTTTAAATATTTAAAATATAATAAAATTATATTTATACATATAATACATGAGTTAATCATGTATATCAAGAGTATAAATAGCCTAATTGATTAGATTGTTTGGTTTAGGCTCTCATTAAATGATTTGAACAATTTATCTTATATAAATAACAATATTTTTTATTTAAAATTAACCGACTCGACCTAGCCTGGCTAGGCCTGATTGGTCTGAGATATACACCACCCATAATAATAATGGACTAAAATAAATAAAATTTGTCCATTGACTAGTCAACAACCGATCGACCTACCTGTTAGATTACCTGGCCTATACTTTATAGGTGGACAGGCTAGCTTGTCGAACAAGCAGTGGGCGCTATTTTTTAGTCTTTTTTTTTTTTTCTGAAAGCAAATTGTTTAAACTTTAGACAATTTGTTTTTATTTTTGAAATTTTATTTTGAATAGAAAACCAAATCAGAAAAGACCATATTTAGAATCTATACAAAATATTTGAAACTTTAAAATCTACACAAAATTTCAAAATTTTTAAAAACATGAAATATTTTTAATTTTGATTTCATCATCTATTTTTTCAATTATTAATTTTATACATGAAACATATTGATTTGGAAACTATAACCACCCTCTCCCTTGTTATATCTTTTCTTCCTTTGTTCGATAGATATGATGGATGATTTTTATGCATTTCTTAGCCTGGAATCACCTATACCATAACTTTCTTCTCAAATTTTGAGTTTTTTTTTTATAATAAAGTGGTTTTTTCCATACATATTTGGGTTTGCCTTTATTTTTTTTTTTTTTTTTTTTTTTGTGCTTTTGTCTTAATTAAGTATATTGCAACAAGTGTTTAGTCGCTGACTTGTCAAGTAGCCGAGTGCAACGTCACTCCACTTTACTTAACTCTTTTGTGGCTTTAACGTTGATAATTTAGATGACAAAATTTGATATGATATAGGCATCATGTCAAATCTTAATCATGTTTATTTGTATGTTACATATCTTGAATTTTAAGTATTCTAGGCATTTTTTTATTATCAAATATGTAGGTCTTAAGTCCATTATTTTTGTTATAACCTAAATGTTGTGTCATTCTCTAAAGTTTTTATCACTTTTGATTATATGTTTCTATTGATTGTATTACTAACTTTAATTAATTAATTTATCTATTTTCAAAAAAACTTTATATATATATATATATTATTTTAGTTGTATAAAAATAATTAATTTATAAAGAATGATAATAATAAATTATTTGCTATTATAATTTTTTTTTTAAATATGTTAATATGTTACATAAATATCACACAAATATTTTTTATTTTATCATAAAAGCAAGTGGTGATTTGATCAAAAGACTTTTTTGAAAATCTAATCTTTTTATTAATTTTTGACATAATTTTAACAAAAATACTTTCAATGCTTTTCTTATAAAATAATATTTTCTTTTCAAATATATAAATACATGAAATAAAAGTAATTTTTTTTTCCATTATGTGAGTTATTATTCAAGAACAAATTTAAATGAATAGCTTTACAAATCTTGAGTTGTTTTGAACAAAATATTACTAATAATAAAGTTATATCATTATGTTGATTTAAAAAGCATATAAAGTAAACAATTTTTTTGTTAACAAATAAACACTTCATATAATATAGTAAACTGTCCCCACTGGAACTTATACCTCTCTCCTCTAGAACTTTGAACTAAGCATGGCCAACTAAGTAAACTTTGTTACAATTATGTCTTTTTTCTCGTTTCCTTTGTCCCTTCCCTTTCTAATTTAGCTTTAAAATCGTTATTCAAATAGCCAGTACAAACTACAATAAAAGCGATGTGAGGGAAGAAACAACCAAATATGAAAATCACATATGAAGACACAAACCAAGTTCATAAGACTTACAATTTCTTAAAGCAATTGGCTCTCTCCTTACAGCCTCTCAAGAATGACTCGACATTTGGTTCATAAGATACAACGATTCTTCAACTTGTCGACAGTCACTCCCGATGATGTTCGTAACTCTATCACTTCAGGACGGAAATGAAATATGACAGTATTTGGAAAGAATCTCAAAAGAATTTTTTTTTCTCTTCTTTTTTCGTATTCTCTACAAAGTCAAAATTCTCTATTTAAAGGTTAAGGGGAAGAGAATAGAGGACAAATGATAAAGTTCCAATTACTTCATAGTTACATGTACAAAATAAATCTCATTAAGGTATTAAGATATTTGAAAATTTCACATACGATTCATTAATCCTAATAAGAAATATGAGATTAAATTTCATTTAAACCAAATAAAACTCCAAATTTCATTCACCAAATAAAACTCCAACAAATAATATAAAAAGGGATTTAAATAAATAAACCTCAAACATGAGAGAGGATTAACTTTGAATTGATTGGTTCTTGCTTTTGGTCAACCTGAAATCATAAGTTTGGAAGGCAAATTATTTTCTAATTTGTCCTTATTTTTAAAAAGAAATTATAAATATAGTATACTAAACTCTTATACGCATTTCAATGGGCTTATTTTTAAATGAAAAACAAAAATAAAAATTGTTTTAAATGGGATGGGATTGGGACGACTGTTGGGAAATAAACACAAGACTGAATATTTTCCCTTGTTGATTTAACCTGTTATGAGTCAATAAAATGCAAATAAGAAAAAATAATATGCCATGAGATAATCACAAAAATGTAGAGAATTTTAACGTGAAAACCTCCCAAAGAGAAGAGGAAAACCACTGACCTGTTTGAAGTCCACCCAAATATCCACTATAATAATTCTAGGTACAAACCCAATTCTAAACAAGGCGTATCCCAAACAAATGAAATTCATCCAACATAGTGAATAAAATAATAGGCAAATATAGCCTCAAATCAAGACAAATTGATGAAGATCTCACCCGAAAACTGTCCTCAAAAAATTCCCTTTTTCACACCACACCCGTGACAAATCCGCCTCCGATTGCCGAAAAATCAATAATAAAATGGCAAGAACAAACTGCCGCCGCAAATTTTCCGCCTAAAACCGCAAAGACACCTTGCTCCGTAAAAACGACCCAAAGAAGCCCTATTTCTCGCCTCCGCATAAAACTACCAGCACCCTATTTTTCGGTCTTCCCCGGCTTTCTATGTTAAAACTTGTAGTCGTAGCCCCAATGGGCTTGTAAAAAAATCGCCGCCTAAAAATCTGGCTGGACTCCACTTTACAAATCTCCCCCAAACCTTCAACATGGGGAGCCACACTTCAACATCTCGCCAGGAGTCCGCGCTTCTACGACCCAAGACAAAGTCACTTCTTCTCCGGTAACTTTGTCATCATATCGAGTGATTAAAATCTCGTGTGAATCTTCTTAAGCTTCATAAGCTCTTTCCAATGACATTCAGAACCAATGATATCTCATCAATGTGTTTTTGTAATGAACCAGATTTAGTGATTCTTGCCTGCTCCATAACACTTCCTCACTATCACAAAACACAACATACTGGCTTTGCATCAATGGGTAAACCCGTACTCTTGACAATTTCATCCATAACATCTCTTTGTCGCTTCATTGTCGCATATATTCTCGCCTCGTAGTAGACAAAGCGACACTTCAGAATTTAGATCGCCATGAAATACCTCAAAGAAAAGTGAATAAAACCCGTAAGCCGATTTTCTACCATCAAGGTCACCGCTATATCAAAGATCTGTGAAACCTTCTAACACCGGTTTTGAACCCCCAAACTCAAACACAATTCTTGAAGTACCCTCAAATATTTGAAGATCCATTTCACTTCTTCCCAATGCTCATTTCTGGATTTGAGAAATCTACCACCGTACTACCAAAGATGTGCAATATCGTGCCTCAGACAAACCATACAATACATAAGACTCCCCATCAATGAGGAGTATGAATAGAGGCCATCTTTTCTTTTTCATCTCATAGTAGGCATAAGCTTCGTTGCTTAAAGTGATTGGCTAGAGGTGTGCTAATCCGATTCTAGCATCTTTCATATTTCGAACCTTTCAAGCACATCGCTCAACATACTTTTCCCCGTGACAACCACAACTTTTGCCTTTCTATCTCGAGTAATTCGCATACCCAACATTTGCTTTAAGGTGCCCTAAGTCCTTCATGTCAAAGGATTGAACAACCTCTCTTTCTAACTTGCCAATCAATTTTGAATCATTCCCTCACTATTAACATATCATCAACATAAAGTAAAAGAATAATGAAGTTACCATCCAGAACTTCGAAATAAACACAATGATTCGCATTCTGCCCTCTTATACTGCGGGCTCAAATTACAAAGAATCAAACTTCACTAACGTCGCGTCGTTTCGTACCCCATAAAGACTTTTTCTTTAATTGCAAAACCATGCGCCTCTTTACCTTTACTTCAAACCCTCAGGTCAGACATGTAAATTTCTTCATTCAAATCACCATGAAGAAAGCAAACACATCTAACTGCTCAAGCTCGAGGTCTAAACTAGTGCTAAACTCAAACAACTCGATAGAAGACATTTTCTACAACCTGGAGAGAATATCTCATCAAAGTCACTACCCTTTTTCCGCCCAAAACCTTTACTACCAAACGAGCTTTATACTTCAGCAATTTTCATCACTATCTTTTCTTCAACTTGAACACCCATTTGTTCCTTAATGCCTTTCTCGTCTCTTTCCACTAACTTCATAACTGTCATTCTTTAACAAAGAATGCATTTCTTTCTCGCATAATTTTCTATCCAAATTTTACCTTATTCTGCAGAGATGAGTCTCAGCATTTCTTGAAAATTCTCTCTGGTTCCCTCATCGCAATCAACACATACTCAAGAAGAATACTTGGATGATGGACTACTCTCCTATTAGTCCTTCTAATTTGAGGTTCAAATGACTCGTTGAGGAGGTCGCTTCCTCGGTCACTGATCACTCCGCATCCCATCAACCACCGCCTCCTGCGTTATCACTACCATCTCGCTCCCCCATCTATGCGTACGCAAAGGAATATGAATAATCAGAGGGATCAATAACACCATCATCGATAGCTTTAACCTTTTCACTTCTCTCACACCAAATAGTCCGATCTTCATAAAATATCACATCTCTACCAAAATCTTCTTTTCACTGATCCCATAATCGCACTCCAAACTCTTCATTTCCATAGCCAACAAGGATACATTTAAAAGCTCTTTCACATCGTCTTCGAATTTCCTCGCTCTTAGGGACATGTGCAAAAGCCTTGCACCTAAAAAACCTTAAGATGATTGTAAACAACATCTTTTCCTGCCCATACTTTCTCCTGAATGTCAAACTCCAAAGGAATCGAGGGAGACCTATTTATCAAGTAACAAGTAAGATTGATTAGCTTCACCCCAAAACACTTCGTAGCTTTTGCCATTTTTAGCATGCATCCGACATTTCTCAACACAGTGCGGTTCATCCCCCGCAACACCATCAGGCTGTGGAGTACCAGTGAACCGTCTCTCATGTCTAATACCATGGGCCGAAAGTAAAGAGTTTCTAAACTCCTGATGCATACTCACCTCCATCACGCACGTAAGACACTTCAAAACTTCTTCTCGTTTCTTTCAACTAATGTACGAAATTTAAAACTCGATACACTCGATCTTGGCCTTCAAATGCATAAAACCCACACCTTTCTTGATGCATCATCAATGAATGTGGACAAAGCATCTATTTCTCCACTCAAGGACTCCACCTCAAAGGACCACAAACATTGTAGAATAAACCAATCTAAAATATTAGATTTCCTTTTGAAGATTTAGAAAAAGAAACTCTATGATGTTTTCCAACAACAATAATCACAAGTGGTTAAGACTGTCACCTTTAGTAAAAGGAATGAGAGCCTTTTGGCTAGTATATAACCCTTTTCTCACTCATGACCCACCTTTGTGCCATAAATTTGGGGGAGGAACCATCTTCAAAGCCAGTATGCACCATCTCCACATATTCAAATGTACTCAGAAGTGTGCTTCTAACCTTGCCTCTAGCAACTACTAAAGAACCTTTGGTAAGCTTCCATTTACCGTTACCGGCTAATCTGCATATCCTTCCCGATCCAAGGCAACCTTAAATAAGATTAAGACATAAGTCAGGAACATGCCGCACATCTCTCACAGTCAATGAACAACCAACGCCCGTCTCAGATGCAAACATCACCAATACCCACAATCTGAGTAGTCAGATACTCCATCTTCACAAGACTAAAGTCTCCGTCTCGTACGATGTGAAGAACTCCTTATTAGGAGTAACATGATAAGAGGCTGGGCCAGATCAATAATCCACTCAACCTCATTATCTGTAACAGGCAAACATTCTTCATCTCTCCAAAGAATGTAACCCGCACATCTTCGCCGATAAAATAAACAGAGTATTTTATTTTCATCTTTCCTCTCGATTTTTCCTTCTTTTGTTCCCGCTTCCAAGCATACCAATTTCTTTCATATGTCCTTACTACAATGATAACACTTCTTCCTTTCACTAGACTTTCCTCCGGATCGCGACCTGATTTACCACTCGCACTTTAGGGTTCTGTCATTTTTACTCCCTACTCCTCGTTTCCTCGTGACAAGAGCCTCGGTCTCAAAAAGATATTCTCTTGTTCATTCCTTTCCGGCTTCTTCATTAAACAAACGCTTACCATATCCATGGTTAAATTGCCATTAGGAGCCGAGTTAGCCAAGGAGATAACTAGAGTATCCCAACCATCCGGGCAGAACTCAAAAGTAACAATGCTTGCAACTCATCTTCAATCTTCATCTTCATAGCATTTAACCGGGGTTCACCAACCCTTGAAAGTCACGGTGTGTCTCTCAAGGCGTACCCATTTTTATACTCGATTTACTAGCCTTCAATCAAAGTGGCTTTATTCTCGCGGCAAAATTTTCTTCGTTCATACATGATCTCTAATTTTCCAAAGCTCGCAGGGCATCACTTCCCGTGACACGTGATGAAACACACTCTGGTCTACCCACTGTCTGATTAGAGCTACTGTTTTTCTATGCATGATCTTCCATTATGCTTCTGACATATCTTTGAGTTTACTTTTGTCCCCATCAATAGGCGCATATAAATCCTTGCAATAAAGAATATCTTCCATTCTTGGCTTCCAGATAGAATAATTAGACGATATGGGCCAATCATAATTTATTCCAAGATTCCTCCATTTTTAAACCAAAACCAACCACAATACCCAGACAATAGAACCTGGCTCTGATACCACTTGTTAGGAAATAAACACAAGACTAACATTTTCCCTCGTTGATTTAACTGTTATGAGTCAACAAATGCAAACAAGAAAATAATATGCCAAGGAGATAATCACAAAAATAACAGAGAATTTTAATGTGGGAAAACCTCCCCAAAGTGAGAAGAGGAAAACCACATCTGGACCTTTGTCTGAGTCCACCCAAATACCACCATAATAATTCTCCTAGGTACAAAACCCATCCTAAACAAGGTGATCCCCAAACAATGAAATCATCCAAATATAGTGAATAAAATAATAGGCAATCTAGCCTCAAATCAAGACAAGATTGATGAAGATCTCTACCCGAAAATCAGTTCTCAAAATTTCCCTTTTCACATTGCCACCGCACAAATCGCCTCTCGACACGTGAAAATTGGTTGAATAAAATTTCGTCGTAAATAAACGCCACGCAAATTTTTGCTCCAAAAAACCGCTGCAAAGACACCTCTCCTTTTGCTCCAAAAACGCATCAAAGAAGCTCCTATTTTCCGCCTGCACAAAACTACCACACTTCATTTTTGCCTCCCGCTCTATGCGGTGTCTGTGGTGGCATCCCACCTTCGCGACCACTCCTCACGCATTCTTCAGTGGAAGCTCACTCAGGATATTCATATCGAGTCTTCGTTCTCCCCGCATTCAACTCCACCTAGTATTTTTGGCCCACCGGTAGCCAATCTCCGCACCAACCTGAGTTTAAGAAATGGGCTGGTACTCAGATGCTTCCCATTGACTAAAGATACTTAGTGTTCCTGCCCGAACTGGGAGTGCGAAAGGAACTCGGGCAATGAGGATATCCTATGAAGGAAGTTTCCACCGAAGTATACTCCATGAGTTGCCACGGCGCTGTGTCCCACAACGTGCCGCGCTTTTTATTGTGGGGTCCACACCCTTCTTGACCACTGGGTGCCCTTCAAAGGGCCCATCGTGGGGTCCACCCTTCGTAAACCACTCGGGTGCCCTTCGGGTGGGTCCCACTCACAGACATCATGCCCTCCCCTAGGTATTTTCTTTCATTCGCAGAGACTGGAACCAGACTGTACTTAAGGCCCACCATGAAAGATTCTACTACTAACTATAACGAGTGTGTAGATTGCACTTGTAATGCTCCTGACGTCATTCGACATATGAATTTTCAAATTGAACCGAATGCCCTACAATAATGATTTTTCTATTATATCCGAATCGGCGTATTGTAAAAGGGTCAAAGAAATTTCAGTTCCATGACTAACTGATATTTGTAAGAGAATAGGAGATTTATGAATAGTGATTTGGACCGAAAATTCGGGTCAAGGCTGAAATTTTTCGAAATTAAATAAAATACTTAAAAATGTCCGTAATATATCATAAAGACTAACGTAAACCGAATAGTTAAACGGAGTTCGCTTGGATAGTTTCCGTGTGATCCGAACGCACTGCACACACGCTATTGTCCTGATTCGATTTTAAATGATTTTAAATCCGATTTGATTTCCAAAGCTCTGAATCCACCGTGAAGGATTTAATTTTAGAATATTTCATAATAATTCCAGTTTAGACGCATCATGGAATATTTTTGACGCTTAATCGCATAAGACAAAAAGGAATAAAAAATCAGATAAATGGAGATATTTTCTATGAGAGCCAATCAAAACATTTCTTAGCGGCTAAGTTAGTTTGTGGATCATTAGAATGGATTTGAATGAGGTTCATGGGCTCAAATGCAATAAAATAAGTTGATTGGCAATATAAAATGGAGGACCAAATTGTAATTCTATGAAAAAGTTTCTATATCCGCTGAAAGTGCCTGAGGTCCCCCGTTCATGAGGTTAATCCTGCCTGATCCTTCAACATGGTAATGTGAGCTTAAGTTTTGAAAATGTTATAAAGATTTGAAAATTTTTGCTTTTATACGATTGTTTTAATGTTTTCTTTAAGATTTCATAAAAAAAAAAATTTAATTTATGTGATTTAAAATCATATATGCATTACATGACATATTAATTTTAATTAATGGTAAAAATGCGTCACGAGGCCGACCACCCACCAGAGAGCTCCCCAGGCGTAGGGTACCACCACCGAGAACATGTTTATGAGTCCGCGATGTTCCTCCACCCAAGCAGCATCGCTTAGGGCCGCCACCGCCTCCCGAGGTTGTAAAGAGACGATACCTGTGAGCAGATGGCCCATGTTAGCCACAACATTTAATCAGCCCCGTGAGCCTTAATGCTGTCCATTGAGAGGGTAAGGAAATTAGAGGCAAGAAATTATGACGGTGATAGAGATCCTGAAAAGGCATGGTCATGTAGGGTAATGAGATGGTTAATTGAAAATGCATGGGTTTAATTTAGTTTAAGGAATCAATGACATTATGAATTGTTAATAGTAATTGTTGAAAGAAAAATGGAAGAAATTGAAGACATAATGATGAATGTGTAATGTGTAGGATTTGCCAATTTAGGAAAAGTATGGAAAAGTTGATTGTTACAACAGAAAGTGATTATCGGAGGCTAGAGTTTTTGGCATTTGATATTATTAGATATCCATGACTTTGATGTTATATTAGTATGGATTTACTATCTAGACATCATGCTACAAAGGATTTTTATATGAGAAAGTTAGGTTCTATGCTTTCAAACATGTGAGGTTGTTTTATGTGGGTTACGGAAAATACTACCTACCAATAATATGACAGTTATGTGGGCTAGTAAAATACTTTGAAAGTTATATTAAAGGTACCTAGCTTATGCTATTGAGGTGAGGGATAATGGTAGTTGAATGGAAGATATTCGATAAATAAATAATTTCCTGATGTATTTCAAGAGGATCTTCTAGGTATATATAAAAAAAAAAAAATGATGAAAGTTTAAGATTAAGTATTGATTTCAGAGAGTTGAATAAAGTGAAAATACGCAATCAACACCCATTTACACAGATTGATGATCTTTTTGATCAATTACAGAGCGAGGGTATTTTTGAAAATGGATCTAAGCTCGTGTTACTCATCAATTAAAGATTAGGTCGTGAGGATGTTCCTATGACAACTCTTTGAAAACACGGCATGTGCATTATGAGTTTTTAGTCATGCTAGTTGGACTAATCTATATTCACCGCTTTTATGGGATCTTATGAATAGATCTTTCAAATTCCTTATTTAGATCATTGTTATAGACCATTGATGACATTTTAATCTATTTAAGCAGGCAATGAAGATCATGAGGAGCATCTAAGTAAATTCTATTTACTTAGCATGCCAAACTTAGTAAATTTATTATGGTTACAAGGTTGCCTTTCTAAGGCATGTGATTTCGTGCTGAAGGGGTTTCTGATCCTCAAAAGATTGAGAAAATTGTGAACCGAAACCACCTCCTAACGTACGTAGATAGAAAGCCTTTCTAGGTTAAGCAGCACATCGGAAGGTTGTTATGATTTTCAAAGAAGCGATCCTTTGACTAAATTGACAAGAGATGAAAAAGTTTGAAGGGTAAGAGACATGTCAGAAAAAGATTCGATGAACTCAAAAGCGAATTTGACCTAGCCCAGTTCTTACAATCTGTCAGTAAGTAAGAAGATATAATAAGATATCGGGATGCTTCAGGCGTAGATTAGGGGGTGTGGTTAATGCAACATGAAAATGGATAGCATATGATTTAAGGCAATTGAAAAGCATGAGTGTAATTATCCGAGACATAACCCAGAGTCAAGGTTGCCTTTGTTTCACGATATGGAGGCATTATCGGAGTATGGAGTTGCATAAAATTTTTACGTATCACAAGAACATGTAATATTTATTCACAGGAAAAAGTTAAATATGAGACAGAGGGAGATGGGTTGAACTCAGTTTAAGTGATTATGAGTGCACTATCGAGTACCATCGAGAAAATGTTAACGGTAACCGATGCCTTAGTAGAAGCCCACTGTCTATTATCTCACCTAAAGGCTGTGTACCTCCCTATGCTTATGGGAATTGAGGTCTTAGGTGCTTAGACTAGAATTCGATAGATATTATCCCAGACTAATAGACAAGGTAAGGGAGCTATAGACTAAGATACGTATCATGATTAAATTGAAATGAAGTCGAGTCTCAAGGTTAAAAGGATTTTTAGTAATGCATATGGTATAGTGATGATAGGTCACAAAAAGTTATGTGTACTAGATGGAAGATTAAAAGTAAAATAAATTATGGGAGGAGGCTCACTCTTCACATAGGCGATGCATCGTGAAACACTAAAATGTATCATACCCTAAGGGAATACTAGCGGAGGGGTATAAAGAAAGATGTTGCAGGAATTTATTTCTAAATGTCTCATTTGTCAAAAGTTAAGGAAGTTGAGCATCAAAGATTTGTGGTTCTTATAGTCTCTTCCGAATCCCTGAAATGGGAGAGAATCACGATGATTTTTTTTATTTCCACTTTGCCGTAGTTGGTTATGACGTGATATAGGTGATTGTGGATAGATCGATCAAATCACTTAATTCCGCCATGGAAAATAGTGACTTAGTCGTTTACCAGCCAGATATAAAAGTTAGATCAGACGACTTCACGGATGACCAAACTGGAAGAGCCATACGACATTGAAGTTATGCTCAAGGCTTGTGTGTTAGAGTTTAAAGGAAGGAAAGACATTTTTACCATTAATGGAGCTTTCCTACAATAATAGTTATCATGCAAGCATTGAAATGGCTGCCTTTATGAGGTCTTATATGGAAGGAAGTAGACTCCATTATGTTGGGATGAGGAAAGGGAGAGAAAATTTTTAGGTTCATAAATTGTCTGTGCACAAATGTATAATGTTAAAGTTATCAGTGATAGATTAAAGATAGCTCAAGATTGATAGAAAAGTTATGTTGATAACCCAAGGAGAGATTTAGAATTTTAGGTGGGGGATCAGGTATTTATGAGGATATCACCCTGGGAAAGGGTGTTGATATTCGGAAAGAAAGGGAAGTTAAGTCCTCTCTATATGGGACTTTATGAAATTATAAAAATAATTGGCAGAAGGCTTCTCGTCGAGGTTGCCACCTGAATCAGCCGTATCATTACGACATATTTACATTTCTGTACGCTCGGAAAGATAACATGCATTCTTCATACGTGGTGCCAAGAGATCAACCTATTGAATTGAGAAGATTTGACGTATGAAGAAAGACCGGTTAAAATTAAGGATCTAAATGATTAGGTTCTTTTGAAACAAAGTGATTCCTTTAGTAAAGGTGTTTTGATGAATCAATTTTAGAGAGGAAGCAACATGAGAATTTAAATTTTCGAGGATTTAAATTTTTATAAGGAGGTGATTGTAAACCCCAACCTTATCAACGTTATAATAAGAATAACCTATTGTATAGCCCAATGATGTAAACGAGGGTAGATTAGAATTTAGAATGTCCCTGACGCTATTTGACAATGGCTAATTTTTAAAATTGTAAACCAATGCCCTAAGGAATGATTTTTCTTATTATATCCGACGGAGGGGTTTGGCAAAGACTTAGGCAATTTAGCTTCCTATGACTTTGAACCGATATTTAGAAGAGAATGTGAGATTGTTTATCAAGTGATTTCTGACCGAAAATTCGGGAAGTCATACTGAAATTTTTCGAAATTAGCCTAAAATACGAAATGCCCCGTAATATATCATAAAGACTAACGAACCGAATAAAAGGAACTAATTCGCTTGGATAATGGTGATCCGAACGTAATCTCAGTAATAATACGCTATTGTCCTGATTCGATTTTAATGGATTTTAAATCCGATTTCCTCGGGGTGATTCAAAGCCCGGAATCCATCGTGGAAGGATTTAATTAGAATATCACGTCAATTTGGAAGTTTAGATCAATTACGAATATTTTGACGCTTAATCAAGATAAGACAAAAAGGAATAAAAATCCGATAAAACGAGATATTTTCTACTATGTTCAATCAAAACATTTCTTACGCTGCTGGTGGTTTAGGACTCATTAGAACAATCAAATGAGGTTCATGGGCTCAAATGCAATAAATAAGATTGGCAAGAAAAGAAATCTGAGGACCAAATCAGAATTTAAGGAAAAGTTTCTATATCCTGGAGCGCGAGGCCCTGTCACTTATGCTAATCCCATTTTATCCTCATAATAACAAATTCCCAATGGCTACGTAAAAATCACGTTTAAAAATTCACGAGCTACTTTACAACGACTACTCATTACTATAATTTCAACTATTGCACCTTTGTTTTTTGTTTTGAAAACTATTAAGTAATATTAAAAATCGTAAAACATTGATCTTAATATGATTCTACTCTTCCTAAACAATATTTATTACTATCACGCTCCAAAATGAAAATTCTACACTCATTTTAGGTTCCAAAAAATAAAAACATACAAGTTTATGGAGGAATCCATTTTCAAAGTCCTGGTAAATTCCAATTTAAAACGGCAAAATCGTAATTTCCTTCGATTACAAAATTATCGTTAAAAACTGCATCTATTCTCTAGATCTCGGATGACCAAACGGATTTCACCATTGAACGCTCACAAATCTAGCTAGCACGTAAAATTTCGTAATATTCGAGGTAACGGAGATGGTTACATTTTTCGGCGCGATCGCGTCGTGCCGTGAAATACTACGCGACTAAAACACATATAACACGCATCACTACTATAAGCTGCATTTGTTTTGATACAAATTCTAACAAACTGACACCAAATAAGGCCGAACGTCAAACTCAAAGAAGGGAATTAATTAATTAAATTGAATTAACTCACAAAATGACAAAGTGTTGTAGAATTTCTTTAGAGAGAGAAACTTTCTAAAATACGGCTGATCCGACCGCAGCTTTTCGGCATATGAAAATCAGCTTCTACGCTGAGAGGCCGCACAAGATCGGATGGCGAGCTTCTCAACTCCGAAGAAGGGTTCCTTACCGAAGTGACTATTTAAGATTTCTTACTGACCGTTAATTGAATGAAGCCGCTGAGTACCGATCGGGTCCCAAAAACTCTGACCAATTGTTGTAATTTTTTGGGATTTTTCGTCATTCGTGGCGGGCCCAAAATTCTCGTGGGTCGCTTGTGTGAAATGTTTGAATTGTGCAATAAAATTCTATGCTTGAGATGAAAAATGAATGGCCAGAAAACCCGCCTCACTCTGCTTAACCGATGTTTTATGATTTTTTCTTAATAAGTGAACTATGTTTCACTATTCTCAAACAATATTCTAAAATATATTTTGTGAAAATATGCTTGGTCGAGTGATTTAAATTAAATTGCTCGTGTTTGATCATTAGCCCAAGTGAGCTAATTTTGATGTATGAATTAATTAATTTACATGACATGATTGTGTGAGTTGATTATTTTGTAAATATATGCATGTTTATATATTTACATGTGAATTAGATCAGATTTGATCGAAGATATGACTTACACCTGATACTTGACTTAACACCCTGCACTATAAAAGTGAAATGGTTCATATATGAGCATGTATAAAACTGGGTTCTAGCGGTTGTCTAAAAAAATATTAATTATCGGATAGTCCAAATTAAAAATATCAATCGTCTGAGTCGCCCACCGATATTCATCTGAGGGTACCATTGTAACAAATAATATATCAATCACGGAGCAATTCAATTGATATATACACACCGGAGATTAGTCTACAAACAAACAAATAAATATAATACCTCATACGGCGCTAGCGACAGAGTAGTGAATGCCAGACTCCCGGATCCGAGTTGGTCATGTGACATTCAGCAGATCATGCATTTGCTTGAACGCCAGGTTTAATTTGGAACATTGCACCGCACTTATGGCGAGCAGCTCCACTTGCGCTTATTTCCACCATCGAGCATTAGCTCACCCTGTCGAGGGATATTATTTTACAGGTAGCCAGGAGCGTGTGGCGACGCACTATCCCAGAAACTAAGGATTGTAAGAAAATAGTCATGATTTCGCTCGATTTAAACACGATGAACTCTATGTTTTGATATATGTCAGACAAGAAAGAAAATACATATTAACTCTTGTAACTATTGGGAAAGATATACGCAGATGTGATATCGAAGATTTGCTTATGTAGCCCACAATGTATTACTCAGTGTGATTGGATGATGAATGGATTATATCAGACCGCTCAGATGCGATACGCAGGTTCAGATCGGGCAGCCCCGCATAGCCGAGCATCACCGACATTTAAATGCCCGGCCACCCACATTCACGAGCGTTTCCGGTCGACGGTACCAACTGACCCCTGCTTGGGGCGCTTTCACACATTTTAAAAATTCCTAAATTAATAAATGTCTCGTAATAATATCTAAATTAGTCATATAAGTGAAACCTTAATTGATGACTATAATTTTCTAAAACAATATAATCGATTCATTAGTTTTGACATTATTTTTACCATTTTAAAAAAAATTATTTTGTGACAAAGCTCAATTTGTTGTATCATTATTTCTTAACCTTAAAATATGAACGTTTTACGACAAAAAAAGACTAAGAAAAGGCTCTATGTAATAATTATTTATGAAATAGTTTTTATTATCTTTATAAAATGAAAACAAGTTTAATAAAACTAGAAAACAATATTAGAAAATAGCATGTTTTAAAAAATAGATTAATTTTGTGTCTATTATATATAACTCCATGTGATTAAACGTTAATATTTTAAAGACAGTTATATATGCCTCATTTTGAATTATACAAGCATTAGCTTAATAGCTTCTTTAAGTCTTTAATTAAAAACGTTAACTATTAAAATATTACTCTATTTTTCTATTTACTTGTTTAAGACCCTACTCTGGTTGAGATTCATCCTCATCAGAAGTTTTTTTTTATACCTTTTTTATAAAGCTATTACATTTTCTATTTTAATCATTATTTAAAATTTTTAAGAAATTTGTTATATGAAAAATATTTATGAGAAAAAAAGGAAATAAAAGATTTATTATTAAGTTTATTTTTTTAAACTGTACTCTGTTACAATTATTTTGTCTTAATTGATTTGTGATAATTATATGGATTAAAAATTCATTTTTAATTTGACATTAATTTTTTAAGAGAATTTTGAGTTATTTAATATAGTAAAAATCATAACTCAAAATAAACTCTATTTCAAAATAAATTTTTTATAAATAAATTGACATAGAAACAAAAAAATGAAGATAAAAAAACTCAAATATTATAATTAATTTTATTTATTATAAATTATATATCTAATAAATTATGCTTTAATGACTTGATTATTATTAGCTGAAACAAATATGACTTAAATCATATTTAAAAAAAAACGATTGGACATCAAAGAAGGGTGAAGATAAAAAAACAAAAAGTATATTTCACTTTGTTTTTTTGTATTTAATTCATATTTTTTTTTTTTTAGTTGAATGAAAAGGGGCCACGAGAAGAGACTAAGAAAACTGGAACCCAGATGAGGACAGTGATAATAAATAAATATTAGGAAAAGGCCATTCCCTATCAATACATGATTCACTCCTCCCCACGACGTTCTCCTCCTTTTCTGTCATCTTCTTGACAGACATTCGTCACTTCCGTTTTTTTTCCTATCTTCTTCCCCATCTCCCCTTCACGAAAATCAAATATTCTCCCATACCTATCACCTCCTGAGTTCAGTTTCTTTTCTTTTTCTTTTCGTTCAATGTCCCTATTTTTTTTTTGTGCATTCAGAAGAAGTGCCGAAAAGATAAATGGTGATGTGGGTGGACAGTGTTTATCTCTGGAACCGCCATTAATTTGATTTCGCGACAGAAAGGACGGTCCCGCTGATTCAGCTGGCAGCAAAACGAACGGCACAGAGCTGGCTTGCCATTGATTCTTTTTCTAGTGGGTTTCTGTGCTGGTGCAATATCGGCGGCAAGAAGTTCCAGGAAATTTGAGGGTAGACTGGAAATGTGCGAATCAAGGGCTAAAGGGTCATTTTATTGACCGGAAAGTCTGTGGGTTTTAATAAATGAGTGAAGGACAAAGTGAGGCTAAAAGCCAAATTTGTGAAAGGTTCTGGGTGCCAAAAAGGGTGGGGAAAGGAACTGGTGGTAGTGGTAGCCATGTTCGTCATACTCCAAGGAGAAACTGTCTATTCTCGTGTTTCTGAATATGAACAACATTTAAGTTTTCTCTGGGTTTGGCATTTCAGCTCATCCATTTTTCTCTGGGGCTCTGGTCAGGTGTTCTCAGCTGACGAAAAGAAAAGCCAGCGAATGATTAACCGTGTCGAAGTTTGCCAGGTATGTGGGTCTGCTTGGGAGGGAAAAACACATGGCTGAGTCGTGATCAGAATGAGGGCGTTCCAGTTCATGGGTCTGGTTCTGATTTCGCAAATGGTGGTAGCAAATATGGGTCTGTTTGGCAGAAGAGAACTAAAATTCCATGTTGTGTTTTCGAACCCCTTTTTTTTTTTTCCAGCAAACGAGGATCCAGTTTAATGCGATTTTTATCCTGTGGGTCTTCTGAAACTAATATTATTTATTAATCTGAGATAAAAACAGAAAATAATAAATACTGAGGAGAGGGTGTGTTTCATGGTCCTTTCATGGCCTTTAATTCTGTGGGCTCGATGGTCTCACTGTTTTGGTGATGCCCAGTGAGTGCTTTCTTCCATTAATCGCTTTTCGTGATCGTGCTTTTCTCATTCCCATCATTCATTCTCAGTTGTGTGTTTTACATGCGAAGTAACTTTGTGATTCATATATACTGTCAAAGTCGAAGTTCCCTGTTGTTGTTTTCTTTTTCTTTTTCTTTTTACTTTATTTTTTCCTTCAAGTGTCATTTTCTTTGCTGGGTTGGATTGTCCTTACATTTTGTATAAGTTGCGTATCTTGCCTCAATTGTGGGGCACAGCAGGTTATTCTTTCCATTCTCATCAACTTGGGAGGGGAGAGAGTTGAAACAAGTGGTTGCAGAAGAAATGAAATGGGGTTGGGGGTTTCAATATTTATGGAATTTAATCTTGAGTAGTTATTATGTGATTGGGTATCAATTTTTTGGGTTCAACCACCAATAACTGTAGGGTATGTGTTGCTTTTGATTTGGTCTATCTCTTTACCTGAAATGTACCCAGTTTTCTAAGAGATTGGTGGGGATGATGATATTGATAAGGGCATGGCTGCATGAGTTCACTGAAAAGTTGGTGGAGGCGTGCTTTTATCTCATCTAGATGTGAGCCTAAAGGTGTGATATATTGATGGGACCTGTGTTATTTTCATGAAATATAATTTTATACAAATTTTTCGTTTTGAAAAATACAGCTTCAATATTTATGCAGATCTGTACATCTAGTTCAAACACTCAAATCCAGATTATTGAAGCCATAAGAACATGGTTAATGTTGAAGGTGATATTATGATCCTGATCCTTCAAAGGTTTGTCCAACTTCCTGATTTTCCCTCTGCAGTTTACACGGATCTGCACTTCAATTGTCTTGCCACACTCATTTGGAATCTTTTTGGCTATCTAGTTTTGCAAAATTGAATGTTCTAAGAAATGGGAAAATTTATCATTTGCGAAGTTTATATGTTTTGTTAAATGAAATTTGAAGACATTTGCTTGCTGATGCGTGTTTGCAGAAGGACTCTGAAAGACATTTCTGCTCTTATCTTATCAAAGTCTTGGGGTCGTTTATGGGGACTCTTGGTATTTCTCTATGTTTTTCAAGAGCACATTTGCAGACGATATTCATCATTCAGAAACAAACGAAGAGATTTTCAAGTTCTTTCCTTTGTCTTCTGGACTTTACCTAGTCCCTCTATTCACATGTCTTTTGTAGTCCTTAGGCGGATGACAAATGGAGAGGGTAAGTCCTTCGTGTAATTGAGTGTGCTATCTTGGATTATCCAGTCATTGAATTGAAATATTTCATGCTTGATATGCAGGGGGTACTTTTGCTCTGTATTCCTTGATATGCAGGCATGCAAAAGTAAGCCTTCTTCCCAATAGGCAGGTTGCTGATGAAGCACTATCCACATATAAACTAGAGCATCCTCCATAAAAAGAACAGCTCGAGGTTAAGATGGTGCTTGAGAAGTACAAATTGCTGCACACTGCACTGCTAATTTTGGTTCTCCTTGGCACTTGTATGGTAATTGGAGATGGACTGCTTACTCCAGCAATTTCTGGTATACTTATTTCTTGTTTCTCAATTTCTAATTTGCGACAGCTTCCTCCCTGTTTCTAATTGATGAATTCTGTCTTTATGTAGTTTTCTCTTGCTGTGTCTGGTCTCTAGTTATCCATGTCCAAAGAACACCATCAGTGTAAGCATCTCGGCATACTGGTTATGATGTTTTCCATGTAATCTACTCTTTCCATTAGCATCCAAGGTTGGTAGGTCGTTCGTGCTGGTAATCCAGAAAGTTATTTCACCTATGTTTTTGCCAGGACCAAAGAAGTGTGAACACTCCAAGCTCTTGCTAATCCATACAACATTTGATGAAAAGGCTCAAATCATTGGACATATTAGTGAATGAGGAAAAAAGAAGAGAAGAACAGAAAAGACACGTCATTTTTGGAATCTTTTTTTTTTTCATTCATGCACATGGATGAAGGAAAAATGTTTTTTGTTAATTTATTACCATACATCTTCATTAATTTTTTTTTCCTTTTTTATTTCATATTAATGTCTAGTTTTTTTCCCTGTTATATATTTGGGACCACGCCAAGGGTATTAGTGGAATCCTAATTTTTCTGTTTCTTCATCTGCAGTTTTGCTTTTCTTGAACTGACATCTGTTTTTAGAAAATTAATATATAATATTTAAAGGAGTTAGAATGTGTCTGTTACAATTAAAAGTGATTATTGATAAAGGGACTCCACTTCAGGGTTATTCTTTCCAAGTTAGTGAACTGGAATTTATTTGGCCTGAACTGCAGGGACCATCCGAATTGCCCGGTTGAGGTCTGATTTAAGTTATGTTTAGGTCCCTCCTCTCCTATGCCCCCACCCTGCTACCTTACATTGTAGGAATGTGAAATTGTTTTGTGTGTAAAGGCAAACTGATACCCCTTGTTGCATTATGGTAGTGCATGATTATGGGGTAGCATATCTTTAAAGTAATGATGGATGGGATTTCTGTAACATCTGTTGTTGATGCATGATATTAATCTGTTTCAGCAAATATCACAAATAACTAATTGGACTGTAGATTTTCTCCTGAGATATTTTTATGGTGTTTTTATTTTTATTTTTTTGGTTCTACAAGCAATTCTGAATCCCTATCAATACATAATGAAGCAAATTGCTCTACTGTTTTTAAAATTTGCCACTAATTTTCTAGCATATCTCTACTACTATATATTTAAGAATTATTTATGGTCTATCCCTTTGAATTTTCTCTGTGTGTGCGCCGCTTGTCCGGCATGCATTTAAGAATGGAAATATCTCATATCAGAGTATGAGGTCTGAAGTCAGCACATGACCTTTAGATAATTGAAGGTTTGAACTGTTGGTACTAAGAAACTTCTAATTTTGTTGCAAGAAAGGGTGGTGGCTGTAAAAGACTACAGATTTTGCACTCAACCTTCCTATAAAATTCCAGGCTCAAAATATTCTAATTTGCTCTGGATCTTCATTCTATGACACTGTTGTTCTTGATGTACCATAAAATGAAGGCACAAATATTTTTGTTGATGTCTCCTGTATTCTTAGCAAGGAATATACAAGAATCAGTTGAACCAAAAGATCTGTTAATTGCACCTTTCTCTCTATCCGTTATCTTTTTTCTATCCATTAATCTTTTTAACTAACATCTATATTCCCATTTTCAGATGCTGTGATTCGATTACTTGCTTCATATTGGTATTGGTGTAGTTCATGTTTTGCACTACAAATTACCACGGCACACATCGGGTTGATCTTTCTTGCTCCAGTTGTGTTGATTTGGCTACTGCATCAGTGCTCTTGGCATATACAATATATTCCAGTGGAATCTCGTGTCTATCAAGCTCTGTCCTCATATTATATGTTCAAATTCTTGAAGAAGACAGGAAAGATGGATGGATGTCTTTGGTGGAATTTTATTGTGCATAACAGGAAAATTGGGAAAGCTTTCATGATTATTGCAGATTATCAAGTTTCTACATATACTCTTGCATCTATGTTACATGATATTGACTTGGGAATCTGCATTCAACATGGTCACAGAGCATCGAACAAGCAATCTAAAATCCTGAAAATGCTGTGTAACTTAAGCTTTGTCGCATTCGTTCACACAACATGCATTGACAAGTGAGAATAAAGGCCAATGTTTGCCATTTTGTAGTGTATCATAATAAATAAAAGTTGCATGAACATTGTCTGTTTTTGAATTTTTAATGGCAAGTATATTTGTGATATATTGAAATGAAATGGAATATGATTTGGCAGCATGGATAGTGGTAGGACGCCACCAATAACATGTTCATTTTAAAGACTGCACCTGCTATTCACATGGTTGAAGCAGTTGCTTCCTGTAAAATCAGAAATGTGGGGTTTTAAGAAAGAAATTGTCTTCCTGTTGGGGCAATACAAACTGGCATGGAAGTGGTGTCCAACACTTTGTAGTCATGTGGTGCACAAGCTTGGCCTTCCGGGATTGTTTTGCAGAAATCAATTTTTGCTGACTTGCGTGTATCCAACCGAAACTCTTTTGATTGGTACTCAGCCTTCAGTTTGTTTTGTGTTTTCCATGTTTAGTTATGTCGAAGTTACTATACGTCGTGTCAATACTGAGTCTAAATGACCTAACTGCGAAGACACATGCTAATATTTTACCTGATTGTATTTGCAGGCCCGGTGCACGTTTGTTGATCTGACACTTCCTCATACACTGCAATTCAGGTACTTCTAACCAAAGTTTTTAAAGTTTACCTTCTAAATGTTTGCTAACAATTTATCGTCTACTCGTGGAAGTTTATTAATTTCCTGAACACTTTTTCTTCAAGAGGAAAAAGTTCCTAATATTTTTGTAATCTTGCAGATTGCTTTCACTTTGGTTTATCCTGCCTGATATTGGGTCAAGCTGCCTACTTGTCAATGCATCATGACAAACAGTTCCCAGATCGGTTTTTATGTTTCAGTTCCAGGTACTTTTTTGATATTCTGATATTTTGGAAACCAAAACATGGTTTGTTAAGTCATATGGTCTAAGATATCCGACAGCATGAGCCAACTCACCCGTATTTTAGTGGCTTGTCCAGATCTGAGCTTGATATCAGATGAGGGTTTTGTGAGCCATGCTTGAATCAATACCATGATTTTATACTTGATCTCCATGAGTAGTTCACTTCCTAAGCAACCAAAGTTTTATTTAGGCAAAGATAAAACCTTATAAAAACTCATCTTCATTTGATCCCTAAAATTCCATTAACTCCTACAAATTAATTCCATTGATGAGGTGGCCACACTTTAATCTGAAGTTGCCAGTTTAATAATGTGATCTGAATTGTTATAAGCTGAATAATGGTAAAGTTTGTTTCTGCATATAGTTTTCTGATTGCTTCATGTCTGGATCGAATTGATGGTTTTGTCTTGGTCTATCTTTTGTTGAATGACATATTTGAAACTTCATCATATTAAGGATACAAATCTAAGTTCTATAATGCTGTATACTAACTGAAGTTAACATAATACCATATAAGAACAGGGTAGTATTGAGATACAATTTAAGACTTGGGTATTGCTCATCAGCCTCGCCCCTGCTCTAGGCTCATTAAGTGGCTCTCAGCAGCCAAGCTCATTTTAGTTCATTCTATGCGAATTCACTGATAGCATCTATAAGAGGATTTTTTCTGATTGACATAAAATTTAGTGATACATATATTAGCATTTTTGAGCTCTATGGAGGTGTTCATTGCACTTGAGAAGATCATATCCCAATCGTCTAGGATTAAGATTGGTATGTTGGATATTTAAAAGTTAAATAAGGTAGAATGTTGATGGTGACTTCAAATGTTACAGCCATGTACTTTGAACTCTATTTCCTGTACATTTATAATTGGTTCATACTACTATGGTTTTTCTATTTCACCGCATTAATGTCCGAGTCGCCTGAGGGGGAAAATTGTCCTATTTGATCATTTAGGAAATATTTGTGTTGCTCATTCATGTTTCTGAAACATGGACCAATTACTGTGAAGCCAACTATGGTGACTTGTTAAGTTTTTTTTGTTTTGTTTTTGGTACAGAAGCTGTTAGATGGCCAGTTCTTATAATTGCGATTCTTGCCTCTGTTGTGGGAAGTCAAGCAATCATTAGTGGAACGTTCTCCATAATCAATCAGAGCCAATCACTTGGATGCTTCCCGAGAGTCAAGGTTGTTCATACCTCCGATAAAATACATCCCAGAGATCAACTGGATACTTATGATTCTCTGCATTGCTGTGACCATTGGATTCAGAGATACAAAACATATGGGGAATGTGACTTTGGTAAAATTATGTCCCTCTCATATCGCTTGTATCCCAATTTTCACTACAAAAGAAAAAGAACATGATTTCTACTATCAAATCTTGCGCTTCCTGCTTCAACTTCAACTTCAACTTCAAACCTCGTCTAAATCATAAAACTATAAAACTACCCTGCTTTTCATCTATGGAAAATTATTAACATTTCATGTTGCCTTGGTAGAACAGCCAAATCTTTATTATTACATCTTCTCTGGATCGATGGATGGACAAATCCATCTTTTGTATGTTAGAGTCAACATTCATTTACTTAGCTAATCTGCTTTGTCGGCAAATCTGGTAGAATATTCTAATCAGAAGGGCTCTGAAATAAACTAGAATCTTAAATTTTATCTTCATTGCAGGGTTACACTAATGGCAGTGATGCCAGTGACCACATGCCTCACTTCCTGGTTATCATCCTCTTGCTGGCACAAAACCCCCCATTGTAGCTCTCTCATTCCTGCTCTTCTCTTCGGCTTTGAGAAACTGCTCTATTTCTCTCCGCCCTCCCCTCACAGTTCCGGAAGGTGCTCTGGCTCCCATCCTCCCGCTCTCTTCCTCATGACGATCATGTGCATGTTTGGCACCATGCCACGAGATCAAGAAATATGAATTTGACCTACAACAAGGTTTTTGAATGGCTTTTGCGCCTTGGGTCCGAGCTTCGGGAATATCTCGAGTACCCGGTATCGGGCCAGTGCGTTCACTGATCTTGGCCTTCCGGCATACCTGCGAACTTCTCCCGCTTCGTCACCATTCACCAACCTCCCACCTTCCACCGTGTGCCTCGTGTTCGTCTGTGAAATCCGTTCCTGTCCTTTATGTGCCCCCAGCCGAGAGGTATCTCGTGGGCCGGTGGGTCCTGGCGACGTTTACCAAGACGCTGATTCTTTTCTCTGAATCTGAACTTGTTGTAGGCTAACATCATCCGCTATGATTGCCCGAACGAATGGCGTATGATTTCGTATTTGGGTTCAGGTCGGGGCAAGCGTTCGAGGTATGTAAGAGGTGGTGGTTCGATGGGGTCCTGAGAACGGCGGCGGGGGAGGATTCTGACAGAAATTTATGAGATGAAGGCTGTATGTAAGGATTTGACGTGATGGCGGATCAACACTCAGAGTCACAGAGAGGGAGACGAAAGGGGCTACCTAGGGTTTCTGGTTTCTGAGGTGAAACGAGTTAGGGCGAAGATGATGGACGCTTGAAGAGAATTCATAAAATACTTAAATACATTTATAAAATATCATTGGTTTATTTTCCATGCATTGGAACAAAGATCAAATATAATTACTTTTCATTTTATTTATAGTTTAAATAGAAGGGAATTATTGAATAAATTAAAATAAATTGAGTTCATATTTTATAAATTAAAAATTCATCTTTGTAGAAAATTTTAAAATTTATCAGTAGTCTAGCAACTCAAATTAATTTTTGAAACTATCCTTCATAAACATCTTATTTAAACTTTTATAACTATTATATCTATTCTTAAAGGATATTAAGAATAAATTTGAAACATTTATTTAAAAAGAATAAATTTGAAACATTTCAAAATGTTAACATTTTTATTGTACAAAAATAAAAACAATTTGTAAAACGTTTGTATAAAATTATTTTTAGAATGTGTCTCGAAATCAATTATAAACTAAGCCATTTGGCTGCTTTTCTACTAACACCTAGTGTTGAAACCGCTTTCAAGACGCAACTATTCGTTGCTTTCTTTTTTTCAAATTTGGTTTACTTATCGATAAAAATTTTAAAAAATATTTCGAATGTAAAAATGTAAAATATTTCCGATTTTATATATATATATATATATATATATATATATATATATATATATATATATATATATATATATATATATATATATATATATATATATTATAAAAAATAAGAATATTAAGAATTTTTATAAATTATTTATTAAAAACATTCTACTTATTATTATTTATATTAAAATATAAAATAAAATAATAATAAAAATATATTTTTAAAATATAACGGGACCTATGAGAATATAATATTCTAATCATGTCAGATTATAAATAAATCCTACATCCCAGAAAAACCCGACATAAGAACTAAACTGCCCCACATGACGAAAGTGACGAGAACCCGAAATAACCCTCCCTATCACATCCCTATTCACTATCTAACGCAGGTAATAAATCAACTTAATAAATGCTCAAGTGATTATTCGCGATTAAGTAAAAACAAAGCAGCTTATCTTCAGAAGAGGGATCTGATCACGGTTCCTATGTATGCTCATTCTAATTTTTTACTACTCGAGAAAACCTCAAGGGCATTATTAATTATATAGTTAAAAATAAAATACAAACAAAACTTAGGTGATAAATTATAATAAGTTTGTGGAAATATTAAAAATTTAAAACATTTTCAAAAATCTTAAATCAATTTTATGTTTGATAGAATAAAACATTTATTTACAATTTGAAAATTTCATAATTTCACACATTTTTTACATTCAAAATATGTTTTAAAAAGTAACTTTTTTTTATTTTATACATTTATAGTCATTTTTATATTTATATGATTGGATAGTTTAATACACATTGTAACTCAAATATTTAGTTATCAAAAAGGATATTTATATTATTATTTTTTTTTAAAATATCTAAAAAAAAATGGGAGAATTGCTTGATGCCAATGAAAAACAGTTTATTACATTATAATTAGCATATGATGAAATGAAACATTGATTATATGTAATATACAAAAATATAAATAATTTGAAATTACTTTATTACTTGGATTGTTAATATATTGCATGATCATTATCATATAGTAATATTTTTGTTAAACCTTAAGATTTAAGTAAGCATTTTCACAAATATATTATTTGCTTTGAATAAATAGAATTATCTTATTTTTTTTTAAGTAAGCACTTGTGTGCTGCCAGAACAGCGCGGCTACGCCACATACTCTTAACACCCATTTATAATTCCGCATTTATAAGTTTTGTTAATTTTATTTATATTTTATTTTCTTTCACGGCTATGTTTTGTTCCTAAAAATTTTGAGGGAAAATCAAAAACAAATAAAATATGAAGGAAAATAAAAGCAAAATAAATGAAGGAAAATAAATAGAATTAAATTCCATATAATATTTTTATTTACAATTCTCAAATTGATTTATTTTTTAAAACTCATCTTAAAGGTTAAATAAAATTAAAATAATTCAAATTTCTAAATAATTTTATTTATATGATTTGCATTTTAGAAAGATTTATAAGACAATCAAATATTTTTCTTTCCTTAATATTTTCGATAATCAAACACAATTTTATTTTATATCTATTCACTTCGATTTATAACGCCAGAAGATACGCTTCCTCACGTATACCAAACATGATCATTCCCTATGTCCCGCCTAACCCATTAACCATTGAGTGAGACCTTATTGGTGCTTAAATTTTTTTATTAGACAACTAAATATGAGAAAATCATTTTTCTTTAACATTTTTTTTCTTTCCTTAGTATTTTTAAAAACCAAACACAACCTAGTGTTTTTTGCCCCCCACAACTTATTTTCTAGGTTTGCCAGCTTGAGGCTTGCCTTAGTTCCAGCCCCGTCGAACGTGGTAAAGCCCATAAGGCCTTCTTCAAGCCCGCCTCCTAGCCCTATATTAGTTTTAAATATTTAAAAGATAATAAAATTATATTTATACATGTAATACATGAGTTAATCATGTATATCAAGAGTATAAATAGCCTAAATAACAATATTATTTTCTTTAATTAAATGATTTGATTTGATCAATGATTTGGTTTAGGCTCTCATTAAATGATTCATCAATTTATTCTATATAAATAACAATATTTTTTATTTAAAATTAACATACTGACTCCACTACTGTGCTCGGATGGGTTCAGACGCACACCGACCCATGGGCCAGTAATGGGATTAAAATAACAAAATTGTCTGATCACTACTAACAACCGATCGACCACCTAAGCTAGACATCGGCCTATACTTCTTATGCATGCTGGCTACCATGGAAATGCTTAGGGGGTGTGTTGTTTTTTAGTCTTTTTTTTTTTTTTCCGAAAAGTAAATTGCTTTGAACTTTAGACAGCTTGTTTTTTTATTTTTGAAATTTTATTCGAATAAAAACCAAATCGAAAAGACTATATTTAGACTATACAAAATATTTAAAACTTTTAAAATTACAATAAAATTTCAAAAATTTTAAAAACATGAAATATTTTTACCTTGATTTCATCAATCTATTTTTTCAATTATTAATTTTATATATGAAAATAGAGATTGATTTGGAAACCATAACTACCCTCCTCGTTATCTCTTTTCAGCTCTGCTCTATTGATATACTTGATTATTTATTTTTACGATTTCTACCGAATCACCTATACCATAACTTTCTTCTCAAATTTTGAGCTTTCTTTTTCTAATAAAAGTGGTTTTTTCCATACTTATTTGGGCTCTGCTTTATTTTTTTGTTTTTTTTTGTGCTTGCTCAGACTGCTAGGCGTGTTTAGTCATGACTTAAGCCGGTGCTGAGTAGTAAATGCCATCGACTACTTAGCTTTTAAGTGTTTTAATACATACTTAGGGATGACAAAATTTGATACCATATGTGCATAATGTCAAATCTTAATCATGTTTATCTCGTATGCTACATATCTTGAATTTTTAAGTATTCTGCATTTTATTATCAAATATGTGTGTCTTAAGTCCATTATTTTGTTATAACCCAAATGTTTGTGCCATTCTCTAAAGTTTTTCACTTTTGATTATATGTTTTATTGATTGTATTGCTAACTCCTTAATTAATAAATTTATCTATTTTCAAAAAAAAAAAAACTTTATATATATATATATATTATTTTTAGTTGTATAAAATACCAATTTATAAAAGAATGATAATAATAAATTATTTGTTATTATAATTTTTTTTAAATATGTTATGATGTTACATAAATAATACACACAAATATTTTTGTTTTATCATAAAAAGCAAGGGTGATTTGATCAAAAGACCTTTGAAAATCTAATCTTAATAATTTTTGACATAATTGTAAATAAAATACTCCTCACTATTTTCTTTTCTTATAAAAATAACATTTTTCAAATATATATAACACATGAAATAAAAATAAATTTTTTTTCCATTATGAGTTATTAATATTCAAGAAACAAATTTAGAAATGATTAGCTTTCACAAATCTTGAGTTGTTTGAGGTGTTTTAACAAAATATTACTAATAATAAAAGTTATCATTATGTTGATTTAAAAGCACATAAAAAGTAAACAATTTTTTTGTAACAAATGCACTTGCTATAATATAAGAATCGTCTCACCTAACTTGGTGACTCTCTCTTAACCTTGAACTAAGCATGGCCAACTAAGTAAATCCTTAGAGCTACAATTACAAATTTTTTTTTTTTTTTCTGTTTTCCTTGTCCCTTCCTTTTCTAATTTAGCTTTAAAATTGTTATTCAAATTATTATACAACCACAATAGAATAAGGTGAGGAAGAAAACAACCAAATAGAAAATCATTATTATGGAAGATAATAAACTAAGTCTTATGTATCGACAATTTCCCCTTAAAGCAAATTGCCTTCCTCCCATTTGTTTCAAGAATGACTGACATTTGCTTCATAAGATACAAATGGTTCTTCAACTTGTCGTGGATAAATACTCTTTCGACGATGTCTGTGAATCCCCTATCACTGGACGTGAAATGAAATATGACAGTATTTGGAAAGAATCTCAAAATAATATTTTTTTTTTCTTTTTTTTTTCTTACTCTCTACAAAGTCAAAATTTTATATTTAAAGGTTAAGGGGAAGAGAACAGATGACAAATGATATAGTTCCAACGACTTCACAGTTGAATATACAAAATAAATCTCATTAAGGTATTAAGATATTTGAAAATTTCACATACGTTCATTAATCCCACAAGAAATATGAGATTAAATTTCATTTAAACCAAATAAAACTCCAAATTTCATTCACCAAATAAAACTCCAACAAATAATATAAAAAGGGATTTAAATAAATAAACCTCAAACATGATAGAGGATTAACTTTGAATTGATTGGTTCTTGCTTTTGGTCAACCTGAAATCATAATTTTGGAAGGCAAATTATTTTCTAATTGTCCTTTATATATTTAAATTATTTCTCAACATCCTACCAAATTATACATAAAACATGCATTGAACTATTATAAAAAATAATCCTATTTTCTCACAAAAGCCCTCCTTCATCCTCTCTGAAAAACCTAATTTTTCGTTTTTTTTCATCCCCTATTACAAACAAGTGATGGTGTTTTGGCATTTCTGGACATGAAATCACCCTCTCCCATTATTTTGGTATGACTCAAACTTAGGTTGTCTCCCTCAATAAAGTAGTTTATTCCACCTGATTTGAGTTTTCATTTATTTATTTTTTGTTTCTTATGTTTTTTGTCATCAACTTTTACTGCATATGATTATTCATTTGCTTAAGCGAACGACGATGGCAGCCGCCGCTTTAATCCCACAAAAAGTCAAGCATCAAATCGCTATTCGGCCAATACGCTTAAAGGTTACACTCGACGGTCCACGCCAACCCACTTTGACCCATATTTTAAGAGTCGGCTTACAAATGTGGCGCCCCAACATAACTACACCTATTGGCTCAACCCTAATACACCTTCGCATTAATAGTGGTCATTCCGCCGAGCACTTCGCCCATTTCCTTATTCTGTTTTATATTTAATTTTTTTATGACTACTTATTATTTCATAATTATTAAAAATATTAGTTTTTCTATTATGAAAAATGTAAAATAGTTGTTTATAAAAATAATAGTTATTAAATAATTGTTTTTAATAAACAAAATAATATTGGGTGATGAAAAATAATTTAAAATAAAATATATATATAAATATAACTATAATAATTTATTTTATATAATCTTTTAAGAACGTAATAATAAACTATAAGTATTTAAAAAACTTTATTTTAATACAAAAATATAAAATTTATAAAATTGCTATTTATTCATTTTTAATATTTTAATATAAAACTCATTTTAATTATTTTTGGCCAAGATAGGACCGGGTTGGCCAAGAAAATAAATCGAATACAAGTTTCGATCGACCGACCAACCCATTTTTATATTTAATGCCAGCTTACACCATTTCTACCTATAATACTCCATGCTTATCGGATTCAAATCTTAAATATTCTATGATATTACGCTATCTCTCAGATGTAATTTCAATCATTTCTTCTTACTTACGCTTTGATGCATAAGACGTAGAATGTATTACCATTCTCAACTAATGAATTTCAAGCCCATTGTCAAAACTTATTTTCAATAAATTAAAAAAGTCAATTCCAATATTAGTTTTGTTAAAGGTTTTTTTTTTTTTTTAATTTTAAATTTTAAAAATTTGTTTTTATTTTAAATAATAGAAACAATTTACAAGACAGATTCCAAGTAACAAACTACATTTATTGGCAAAGGGTTTTGTTTTTTTTTGTTTTATCTATATTTTTCAAAACAAATAGGTAAAAAGATCACTCTCATAAAAGTTCATGCTGAGTTTAAACGCAGCCTATAACCATGGTTAGGTACTTTGGGAAATATCGTCGATACTCGTACTCCAGAATGTCGACACTATCCCTCTGATAATTTAACGTAAATTTCGCCGATATATCCTCAAATTTGACCGACATATCTGCACTGCTCATCTCCAAAAATGCAGCCTAAAATTCATCATAAGGAGGGTTCAACTGCCCAAACAATGTGGCGGTTCTAACCTCCCATCCACTAGGCTAGGAAGCCTTCTCATATATATATACAAAATTATAATATATTGTCTTTCTAATTTACGGAACGTTTTTTCAATAAAATTTATGAATATTTTTAATCATTTATAATAACTAAATATAAATATACAAATATATAGAAATATTTGTATTCTATTATACATTGTTATTACAATTACCAAATTTAAAAACTATTGAATAAAAATATTTTGTATAAATCATATAAAATAATTTATTTCTTAATTAAATATATTTTAATAAAAATAATTTAATTTTTTATAAACAAATATAAATATAGTAAAAGAATGTAAAAAATCAAATCTAATTAATATTATCATTCTCTATGCTTTAAAATACCCTTGATCAAGAATCCTAAATATATTCTAATTTTTAATAATTTTTAATTATCGATATTTATGTAAAATATCCACCTATATATTCCGATATATCCGTAAAATTCAAATAGCCACCATATCACTAAAACCGAGTATTTTTATCCTCACAGAACGACTTCTCTCACTGCTCGTACAGCCAAGTCAATTATTGGCTTCTTATTGGGTCAGAAAATGGCCCGATATTATCTCGAATTATTATTTTTAAATTAAATTGAGGTCATTTGAAAATCAAGTTCATTAATTTAACATTTCAATTGAAATTTAATATTTATAATTTTGACTTAGGAAAGATTATTTTCAAACTCCGAAAACAATTTTTCAAAATTATTTTTAATGTTTTAAAATTAAAAGTCCATTTAAGGAACTATCTCGGGGGGGTAGCTCAGCATTGGGTTCACTAATCGATAATACATCCATGATTAAAAAAAAAAAGTATATTTAAGAAAACAAGTGAAAACAATTAGGGGTTATTTGGTTCTTGTTTTTACAAACTCTTATAACACAATTTTTGTTACTTATAAACTATTATCAATATCTAAACTTAGTGTTTTTGGTCTTCTTATTGAATCTTGTGTTTTTGGAACAAAAATGGAGAATGAAACTTGTTTTCTATATTTCTTTGGCTTTTTTAGAATAAAAATAGTTTTAAAACTGTGAAGAAACATACCCTAATAAATGTTATAAGAAATTATTAAATTTTCCTTCAATTCTTTAGGAATACAACTTCTTTATTTTCTAATTTGGTTACTCATTTTTCTACTTCTTAAACAATTAACAAACATACTATCACTTATGGTAAATGGTATGATTCTAAATTTAGAATTCCAAACACTGAAATCACTATAATTTAATGGAAGCCTATGATCATGATTGTAGGTCCATGCTTTTGGATTTGTAAAATAAAAAGCAGTGGCCATTCTAATTTCTCAATTCTTGGATTTTTCTTTTTTGTTTTTAGTTTTTGTTCTTTTTAAGTCTTTAATGTTCACGGGTTTTTCTTATACCTTAAAATTTGGTTTATCGGATGACCTAAATGCGGTAATAACTCTCAAAGACTTTTGCATGGCATGCGTATGACATGAAAATTCAAGAAGGTCGATTTTTTTAATAACTAATGTAATATTTTATTATTTTTTGAAAGAAAAAATAATATTATTGAATTGAATGTAATAAATTAATATATTCAAGATACAAATAACTAAACTATATAAAATGAAAAATATTCATGTTAATAACATAATAAATCTACATAAAGTCTAAAAATTCAATAATGTATATAGCGATCAAGGACTAAAATTTCCGCCTTCAACATACCGACGATCATAATTTAATATATTCGGGAGTAGATCAACACGTTTGTTAAATAAAACATCACAACAAAAAACAAACAATACCACGTCATAATGTGCTCGATTTGCAGATAAAACAAAGATAAACCTAAATTTTCGTAGAGTAATCCATTTTATTAAGCAAAAAAAATGAAAAAAGAGATACAGATCAACATTTTTATTTTTAGGCCCGGCTTCATAGACAGCAGTGTTGGATTTCCATCTCCACCACATTCCATTCCTCTACATTTTTTTTTTTACTACACTTAATCTTTGCGTGCCCCTTTCAGTTTAAAAAGGTGCATAATCGAAAAATAAATCTTCCTCAATTGCCTCTATCTTCTTCTTTAGTATGTTAACCTCAGCACTTAGTAGCATGTTGTCCTCACTGCATTGCTTGACTAGCTCCCCCAGCATATCTCTATCCCCAGATACTTTGGGGAGTATTCCCTTCATGATGGTCAATTGCTTTGTAGATCTTCGAAGTTTGGTACGGAAGGCAATTTATATTCTCATCCTCTTCAGCATCTGTACAAAGAACAGCCAATCGCTTTAGGATTGTACACAAACGACCATTTCAAGAATCAAAGACAAAAGCAACATAGATAAAATACCAAGCTCCTTATAGTTAACCCAAATCCCCATTAAGGATGTGTATACATAACCAACTTGAAGGAAATCGACATATACATAGATAACCAGGACCCCTTCCACTACCCTGGCACTCTGCACTTCCTAGTTATAGAGAAAAACAAACATTAGAGTGGCTATAATTGCTTTGACAGGATTACCTCTACCGCAATTTTCCAATCCGCCTATCACTCTTCCTGATCGCCACTTATCCTCTCTCAACTCCATCAATTGTCTTCTCTTGTTCGCTGCATCTTATCAGTAACCTTGTAATGGTTTGTGTAACTCTCTTATTCTCCTTCATCCTTCTCCCTCATATTTTTAAAGGAACCCGGTCTTCTTCTGCTGCTCTATACTTCTCATTCTCCTCCATTGCTTCCTTCGCTCTGCAGTCGTGGGTCCTTGCAGTCAGGTACGTATTGGGTAGTTGTTACATTAGTCTGTTTCATCTCCTGTTGTTGTTCTCCATCAACAGGTCGTGAAGAACCATGGCTCTGGGAGAGCCTTCTCACTACCATTTCGTTTCCAGCATGGAAAGAACTGTTCTTCGGTCTGCTCATCTCTGCTGCTGTTTCATCAACAGGTTGTGAAGAACCAGCCGAACCAGGAACTTCCAATCCATGAGCATTCCTCATCATCTTCTGCTTCAAACTTCCAAAAAAATTACAAGCGTGTTTCCGAGCTTTCGAGATCAAGCCTTTGGGACTTCTATTGCTCTTCTCAGTCTTGCCACTGCTCGGGGCAGAAGATTTAAAGAACAATAACTTCCCCTCATCTCTCAAT
Organism: Tetrastigma voinierianum; assembly: GCA_016808115.1. Taxonomy (NCBI): domain Eukaryota; kingdom Viridiplantae; phylum Streptophyta; class Magnoliopsida; order Vitales; family Vitaceae; genus Tetrastigma; species Tetrastigma voinierianum. The sequence continues at coordinate 47,375 of JAEQBH010006777.1, forward strand.
CTCACCTTCAACTGAAATAACCAAACAGCTTTGTCTCCCATTCGATGCACTAGCATATTATTTAAAGAATAATATTTTAAAAGTATAAAAATCACCTCAAAAAAACTATCAAAATAAGGCAAATTAACATAAAAAGTAACGGATTTCTTTAAAAAGAAAATAAATAATCATTTAAGTTCCATTCAAAAACAATTTTCTATTTTAAAAATATAATCTAACTTAATTGAAATTTTACAAAAATATTTTGTTTTTTAAAACAAATGTTTATGGAGCATGTTTGTTTAGATTTTCAAACCAAAAAAAAAAAGATGTCTATTTTGAGAAGATTTTGTTTATTTAAATAATTTTCTATAATTTTGTAATTACATTAAATCAATTTATTTCATAGATATTCAAAAATATACTATAAAAATAAATATAATAGTTTAGAGCATTTAGGAAAATATAGAAACAAGTTCCCTATTCCTGTGTTCTTTTTCTCTGCAACCAACATATAAAACCGTACCTCAATCCAATATAAAATTTAAAGTTCCTCCCTATTCCTGTGTTCTTTTTCTCAGCAACCAAATAGATCATATAAAGCCGTACCTTTCGAGGCAAAACCCGAACTTTCTCGATGATCTCATCGGACTCAAAATCTGGTGCTACTTCGAGATCAAACAAACGCGACAAGAAGAAAGATCGGCCCCATGCGATTACGTTGAATCTGCTGGTCCGCACAGAAATGATGCGCCGCTGCCGCCGTGTTGGCCGTCTTCTTGCTCAAACATTACCGCTGGGGATTGCCGACTTTGGAGCCTTTGGCAGAAATGTTCTTGCTGAGGAGCTGCGAGGAATGGCGCGTATGATTTCCTCGTATTTGGGATCAGGTCGGGGCAAGCCTTCGAGGTATGTAAGAGGTGGTGGTTCGATGGGGTCATGGAGAACGGCGGCGGCGGAGGATTGACAGAAATGGCGGAGATGAAGGCCGTATGTAAGGATTTGACGATGGCGGATCAACATCAGAGTCTGGACAGAGAGGGAGACGAAAGGGGCTTACCCAGGGTTTCTGGTTTCTGAGGTGAAACGAGTAAGGGCGAAGATGGTGGACGCTTGAAGAGAATTCATAAAATACTTAAATACATTAATAAAATATCATTGGTTTATTTTCCATGGGTTTGAACAAAGTTCAAATATAATTACTTTTCATTTTATTTATAGTTTATATAGAAGCTTACTCATTGAATAAATAAAAAATAAATTGGTTCATATTTTATAATAAAAATTCATCTTTGCAGAAAATTTCCAAAATCATCAGTAGTCGAATAAATCTCAAATTATTTTTATAACTATCTTTCCATAAACATCTTATTTAAACTTTTATAACTATTATATCTATTCTTAAAGGATATTAAGAATAAATTTGACACATTTATTTTTTTAAAAAGAATAATTTGAAACATTTCAAAATGTTAAATGCATTTTTATTGTACAAAAATAATAACAATTTGTAAAAACGGTTGTATGAAATTATTTTTAGAATGTGTCTCGAAAATCAATTATAAACTAAGGAGCTGTTATTTTTTTGGTTGAATGTCAAACAATAGCTTTACATTCAACATGTTTTAAAAATTTTCATGACTTATGATAAAATTTTAAAATATTTTGAATATTAAAACGAAATATTCGATTTTTTCATTCTAAAAATAATCTTCCATCGAAACAAAAAAAGTTTCACCATTGCCTAATAATAAGAGTTTACACACTGGGAGGTTTGGGACTAGACGACCCCATCCTAACCACTCATTTATTTTTACAATTTCAAACATGCTCTCATTTAAAATTAAACTGATGATGCTGGAGGATTGGTAGAAATAGGAAAATTTCCAAACCTGCCTCGTTTATATTTGATTTTTGTTTTTATTTATTTTTTTATATATTTTCTTTTTTATTTTTATTATATTAAAATTAATATATTTTATAAAAAAATAAAAAAATTATGAATTTTTATAAATTATTTATTAAAAACATTCTTATTATTATTATTATTTATATTAAATTATAAAATAAATAAAATTAAATTAAAATAAAATGGATCTGACGTAAGTAATAACAATACCCGAATCTAGTAAGAATCCGATTACGGTTAAACCAAACCCAGTAAAAATCCAATTACAATTAAATTTAACCTGTCCCATTAAGGGTGAGGCGAGACTAAGAACCCGGGCCAATACTTCCAATTAATACTATCCCTACTCACTACCTAACGTTAAAAATAACAACTTAATACTTAATGTTATTAAGAATATTCGTATTAAGTAAAAAAACAAACGCCTACTTAACAATCCATTTACTTCAGTTATATGAATAAATACAAAATAATCACACAAATATAATGAAATGAAGCCCATCATGCCTTATATTATAAGGTAAAACATTCAATATTTAAATAAGTAGAGCCTAATAAAAGGAGGGGTCTCGAGTTCGAATACAAATGAAACAATTTTTATTACATTATAATTAGTATGGTGATGAATGAAGATTAATTATATGTAATATATAAAAATATAAATAATTTGAATTACTTTCATTACTTGATTTTTAATATATATTGCATGATCAATATCATATAAAACAATATTTCTTTTGTTAAACCTTAAGATTTGGCAAGTATTTTTATGAATGTATTACTTATTTGAATCAATTCAAATTATATATATATATATATATATATATATATATATATATATATATATATATATTTATTTATTTATTTATTTTAGCGAAGAATCTATAGGTGTTACAAATACTTGAGGTTGTTATGAATCCATTTATTCAAAGTTATGTGAATAAATACAGTCAATCACATAAATATGATGAAATGAAGCCCCATCATGTTATATTATATGGTAAACATTCAATATTTAAATATAAATTAATATGAGGGTCTCGAAAGTTCGAATACCAATTAAAACAGCTTTATTATATTATAATTAGATAATATTAAATGAACACTATATGTAATATATAAAAATATAAATAATTTGAAAATTACTTTCATTACTTCTTGGATTTTTAATATATACGTATGATCAATATCATATAGTAATATTTCTTGAACCTTAAGATTTAAGTAAGCATTTTTATGAATGTATTACTTATTTGAATCAATCAAATTATCTATATATATATTTTAAAGAAAGAACTGTAAAGCATGGGCTTCTGGAGGCCAAGGGTGACAGTAGGTCCATAGTGGGGCACATCCCCTCATCTCTTTTGTTTTAAAAAAGAATCCAACTAGGAAAGGAAATTATGTCCCCCTTGACACCCATTTCTAATTCTGTATTTGTAAGTTTTAAAGTACTTTATTTATATTTTATTTTTTCACAGAATGTTTTTATTCTCATAAAATTTGAGAAAATAAAATAGTAAAATAAAAATAAAATAGAATTAAATTCCATAATATTTTATTTGTTACATAAGAAAATTATTATTTTTTTAACATTTTTTCTTTCTACAATATTTTCTAATAATAAAACATAACTTCTTTTTTTTTTTTACATCTATTTACTGGATATTACAATGTTATAATATTTTATTCTCACGGTGACTCAAACACGATCTTTCCTTATGTCCCACCCAACCTTTAACTAATCGAATGAGGCCTTTACTGCACTTAAATTTTTTTATTAGACAAGTAAATATGAGAAAATCATTTTTTCTTTTAGCATTTTTTTTTCTTTCCTTAGTATTTTTAGAAACCAAACACAACCTAGTGTTTTTGCCCCCCGCCCCCACTCACGACTTATTTTCTAGTTCAGCATCGCCAGCCCGCTCTTTAGTTCCAAATTTCTCGTCGAACGTGATAAAACTCATAAGGCCTCTTTAAGCCTCGCTCCTAGCCCCATATTATTTTTTAAATATTTAAAAGATAATAAAATTATATTTCTATACATATAATACATGAGTTAATCATGTATATATCAAGAGTTTAAATAGCCTAATTCTTGGTTGATTGTTTGGTTTAGGCTTTCATGAAAATGATTTGGATCAATTAATTCATAAAAATAACAATACTTTTATTTAAAATTAACCGACTTAATTGTTCACTCCTTGACCGGACTTGATTGGTCAATACGCATATCGCCCATGGCCAACAATGGGACTAAAAATAAGTAAAATTCACCCCATTGACTAGTCATCAAATCGATCATTCGACCTAGGGTTGGATCACATGCCTAATATCTGTATGGTGGGTGGGCTAGCTTTGTTGAAAATGCTTAAGGGTTGTTTGTTTTTGGTCTTTTTTTTCTCAAAGCAAATTGTTTTGAAACTTTAGACCTGTTTTTTATATTTGAAAATTTCTTTAATAGAAAAACCAAATTAAAAGGACCATATTTAGAATCTATATGTAAAATATTTGAAACTTTTAAAATCTAAACAAATATTTCAAAATATTTTAAAAACACAAAATATTTTTAATTTTGGTTTCATCAATCTATTTTTTTAAATTATTAATTTTATATATGAAAACTGAATAGATTTGGAAAACCATAACTCGCTCTCTCGTTTATCTCTCTTTCGCTCCTTGTTTGATAGGAGATGATGGATGATTTTTATGCATTTCATTCGAAATCACCTATACCATAAGTTTCTTCTCAAATTTTGAGTTTTCTTTCAATAAAGCCGTTTTTCCACATCGATTTCGCTTTTTTTTGTGCTTATGTCTCAAACCTCACGCGGTTTGTTATCGCCCATTGTGGTGTGTTTAGTCGCTGACTTGTTCTTAACGAGTAGTCATGTCATCGATGATGAGCATCTCGCGCTTCGCTGACAGCGCTTCGTAGGGACATTTAATAAAATTGATCCAATATGTATATTGCATCAAATCTTAATCATGTTTATCATAATGCTACATATCTAGAATTTTAAGTATTTTAGGCATTTTTTATCACAAATACGTAGGTCTTGAGCTTCCATTCTTTTGCTATAACTCCGAATGTTGTATAATATTCTCAAAATTTTTATTACTTCTTTACTAAATGTTTCTATTGATCGTATTGCTAACTCGAATCAATAAATTTTATCTATTTAAAATTTTTTTATTAACTCTTCTCTCTCTCTCTCTCTCTCTTCTATATATATATATATATATATATATATATATATATATATATATATATATATATATATATATCTATTATAAAGTAAATAACTAAAATAATTAATTTATAGAAATTGATAATAATAAATTATTTATTATTATAATTATTTTTTAAATATGTTAATATGTTACATAAATATCACACAAATATTTTTTATTTTATCATAAAAACAATGGTGATTTGATCAAAAGACCTTTTAAAAACTAAATTTTGAAAATCTAATTTTCATTAATTCTTTTACTCACTTTAACAAAAATACCCTCACCATATTTTCTCTTGTAAAAATAACTTTTCTTTCAACATATATAATTACATGAAATGGAAAATACAATTTTTTTTCCATTATGAGTTATTATTCAAACAAATGTAGAAATGATTAGCTTTACAAATCTTGAGTTGTTTGAGGTGTTTTAACAAAATATTATTAATAATAAAGTTATATCATTATGTTATTTTGCCATATAAAGAAATGATTTTTTTGTAACAACTAAGCACTTTGTTATAATGTAGTAAACTATCCCCACCGAAACTCGAACTTAGGACCCCTCCCCCTCTGAACTTTGAACTAAGCACAGTCAACTAAGTAAACTTTTTTTTTTTTTCCTGTTTTCCTTGTCCCTTCCCCTTTTTTATTTTGCTTGAAAACTATTATTCAAATAGCTATACAATTGTAATAGAAGTTTAAGGTGAGGAAGAAACAAACAAATGTAAAATTACATACGTAAGATAATGAATCGAGTCTCAGGCATTGGATAATTTTCTTAAAGCAAATTCGCCTTCTACTTCCCATCAGGCTTCAAGAATGACTCGATGTTTGCTCATAGATACACCCGGCTTCTTCAAACGACTACGATAACACCCTCCTTTGTCACGTCATCTAATCGAACTCTAACGATATTTGTAACTGAAAGGAAATATGACAGTATTTGGAAATATTCTCAAATAAATTTTTTTTTCTCTTATTTTTTCTACTTCTACAAAGTCGTACCCCTATTTAAAGTTAAGAGGAAGATACTGCATTTACAAATGATAAAGTTCCGTTAGTTTCACACAAATAATGGACAAAATAAATCTCATTAAGGTATTAAGAGATTTGAATATTTCACATACGCTCGTTAATCCTATGAGGAAGATGAGATTAAATTTCATTTACACCAAATAAAACTACAAATTTCATTCAAACCAAATAATATAAAAAGGGCTTTAAATAAATAAACCTCAAACATGAGGATTAACTTTGAATTGATTGGTTCTTTCTTTTTAATAACTGGAATCATAATTTTGAAGGCAAATTATTTTCAATTGTCCTTTATATATATTTAATTTATTTCTCAACATCCTACCAAATTATACATAAAACATGCATTGAATTATTATAAAAATAACTTATTTTCACAAAAAGCCCCCCCTCAACCATGATTTTTTTCCCTTTTTTTTCATCCCTGATAGAAATAAGGGGTGGTTTTTTTGGCATTTATCGACTGGTTGTCTCTCACAAAGCAGTTTTTTCTAATTGACGGAGTTTTCATTTAATTTTTCTTTGTTTTCTTATAGTTTTACTCTAACAATTTGTTGCGTATGGTTATTTGTGTGGTGAGATGGTAGAGCCGCTTAATCACAACAAGCCGCATCAAATCCCTATTCATCAAGATACTTAAAGTTGCAAGATAATTGCGTCATTTCAAATTCTACAAATTCCCACTTCACTCATATATTTCGAGGGCCTAGCCAGAAAATGTGTATGCTCAAATTAATTAGGGGTCATTGGCTCGACTCGAATAGACTCAAGAGGTTATTAGGTTTCAATGTGTTAGAGCACTTTACCATTTTATATTTAATTTTTTTTTTATGACAACTTATTATTTTGTAATTATTAAAATTATTAGTTTTCTATTATGAAAAATATAAATTTGTTGTTTATAAAAAAAGTTATTAATACAAATAAATAAAATAATATTAGTATGAAAATAATTTAAAATAAAATAAAATAAATATAAATATAAATATAATAATTTATTTTATATAATCTTTTAAGAATTAAATAATAAACTATAAGTATTTCAAAGAACTTTATTTTACAAAATATAAAATTTGTAAGTATTTATTATTTTTTATATTTTCAAATCGTAACTATTTTATTCATTTTTGGCCCATGGTTTGTATAGGGTTGAGTCAATAGCAAAAACAAGCCCGACAAAAGTGGGTCAAATTGCTCACTCTATTTTGACTATGGATCTAATGGGCTTAGCCTAATAGGCCGAGCCGCCCATTTCCCACCTATAATAATTATGCTTCATCGGATCTGGAATCTTAAGTATTTTAGGCATATTACGATTAGAGCCGAGCCGGCCTATTTCCCACCTATAACAATTATGCTTCGTTAGATTTGAAAGCTTGTCAACCACATGGGCCGATCTTTCTTCTTGTCGCGTTTGTTTGATCTCAAGTAGCACCAGATTTTGAGTCCGATGAGATCATCGAGAAGTTCGGTTTTGCCTCGAAGGCACGGCTTTATATGATCTATTTGGTTGCTGAGAAAAAGAACACAGGAATAGGGAGGAACTTTGAATTTTTATATTGATTGGGGGAAACCAAAAAACAATATATGCCTTCTGAAACAAGAGACTTGAGAAGTGTTTTAAAAACAAGAGACTTGAAGGTTTAGAAACACGTTAATTGAAAATTCAGCCTCTATCAAATTAAACTTATGTGAGCCTAGCCAAGTCAATTATCATTATCAGCTTCTGTGAAAAATGGGCCCGATATTATTTGAATTAGTTTTTTAAAATTAAATTGAGGAATATTTGAAAATCAAGTTCTCATTTGAAATTTAATATTTATAATTTTGACTTAGGAAAAGATTATTTTCAAACTCAGAAAACATTTTTTTTCAAAATTATTTTTAATGTTTTAAAAATTAAAAGTCTATTTATGAACTATCTTGGGGGTAACTCAGCCTTGGGTTCACTAATCGAAATACATCCATGATTAAAAAAAAAGAAAGTATATTTCCTTATAAACTATTTTTGTTTATAAGTATATTTCTGAGGTACGAAGTTGGTCCGGGACACTCGATTATAAGAAAATGACAAAAGAATGACACTTTTTTTTTATTTATAGTTAAACACTTTAGTCACACAATATAGTAAATTGTTCCATAAGAAGCAACCCTAAGAACTCCTTCTCCATACCCTACTCTTTTTTTGAAACACGGAGTGTTGATGGATAAAATGACTTTTGACAACAAACACACCATCTGAAGATCATGTCTCATTAAATGATCAAAGATTTGAACGTTCGTTTGATACTCGCGAGTATGTCATGTCAAACAAAGAAGTCGCTATGTCACAGATCCATAGAGAGTCCCTTCCGCTACATTCTTCCATCATTTATAACACTCATCGCTTCTCCATTTATTACTGTCGTTTCAGAATTTGAATTCCTGATACTTCCATCTGTTGATCCGTCCTTTCTTCCTCATTTCTATCAGTATCCATGACTTTAAGAAGATTTTTAATTCATATTTTTAACTAAATATCGAATACATCCATGACTAAAAGTTTAACTATATTTTTGTTTTTGCAAACCTTGAGAACACAATTTTTGTTACTTATAAACTATTATCGTTCTCTAAATTTAGTTCTGTGTTTTTTATAACAAAAAATGGAGAATGAAACTTGTTTTCTATATTTCCTTTGTTTTTTAGAATAAAAAATAGTTTTAAAAAACTGTGAAGAAACATACCCTAATAAATGTTATAAGAAATTATTAAATTTTCCTTTAATTTTTAGAATACAACTTTATTTTCTAATTTTGGTTACTCATTTTTTTCTACTTCTTGAAACAATTAACAAACATACTATCACTTATGGTAAAATGGTATGATTCTAAATTTAGAATTCCAAAACATTTGAACAAACAAAATCCAACACACAAATACTGAAATCACTATAACAAGTTTTCATTGGATTACATAATGTATATCATTTTTTTTTCTTTTTATAAGAAGATAAAGCCAAATACAAATGGAGTAGAAAAGAGCTGAAAATACAAGTATAATATAATTATATATAAAATGAAGAAAATATAATCCTTTATAGATGCAATATAAATTTGATTTTCAAGTATAATATAATTATATATAAATGAAGAAAAAGAGAGAGAAAATACAAGTATACATTTGATTTCCAACTCCACCACATTCCTCTACATTTTTTTTTTACTAAGAACTTAACTTTTTGCGTGCTCCCTTCAGTTAGTAAGGTATATCCATAAATAATTTTAATCTTTCATTACATATGTAAATTTAATATATATATATATATATATATATAGACTAATCCTAAGGGGTCAAAAGATAATAATAAGGTAAACTTTAGCTACTTGCGAGACTTAATTGATAGATTTTTCGGCTTATATGTGATGATCCAATGCCGTATGAATTATTTACTAAATATAAAGACCATGAACTTTAAATCATAATCGCCTCTTTAATCTCTACCAAAGGATTTATGTTGGATTTTCTTTATAGAGATTCTACGAGTGTCATGTATCGTTATGATTTGGTGAGATATGACTTTTGTCTATCATTGCTCTGACGAGCCTATTGTCCACTTATCGTGCGCTATGCAACGCCTTCCTCTAGTGATTCTCATTTATGTTATTAGGTGGTTTTGACGATTACGGTGGGTATCCTTGGTTACATGTCGTATCGTGAAGTTGCTTTGATTTGATGGTCTTATGAGGAGACGAAGAGTCATGATTGCCTCTTAGTTTGCACCCACTTCTTTAGGAGGACGCTATTTGAGGAACTAAAACTTATTGTTTTATTTCAATTCCATTTTATGGTTTATTTTGAGGGGAAATTCCATTCCCGAGATTCCAAGTGTGCCGCCTTCAAGAGCGAGCCTTTATCGTGCCTAGCCTCTTTATGGCTGATGCTGGTCTAGCATGGCGGTTCCTTCAATACGCTCCACTTCCCAACATTTACAATTATAGATATGTTTTTTCTATACAAGTCATATATTACTAGTGGTGGATTGAGTTGTAATTAATGGTTTAGAAAATATATATATATGTTTTAATTCAATTTGGCTCAACTCACCTAACCCAATTAATTCGAATAACTTGGGGGCATAATGAATATACGGAATACCGTGAGTTAAGATCGAATAATCCCCAAATTCGACCAAGTCAACCTAGGATGTAAGGGAGTAATGGGGGTCGCACCACGAGCATAGTAATTACTTTTCCGGGCCATTCTTTCTCAATTCATCCGATAAATCTTGCAACACTTACTTTGGTAGATGGACGACTGCATCTAAAGAAAAAGTCAATTCATACCCATTTTTAAGGGCATTCATTCCACATGCAATGGGAACACTCTGGTTTACTGACAAACAAGAAGCCGTTTCGCTTCCTGGTCCGGTCCGGTCTCCACCCTGTCAACACGCTTCAATCTTGATTTAGTTGAACACATTTTCCTTTTTCTCTCTTATTCTTTTTTTTTTTTTTTTTGTTGTTGCTCTTTCCATGATCTTTCCTGTCTGTTTCGCAGGAAAATTTAATTGGGTCTTCCCAGTGAGTTTGGCTCTGTATCTTCAAGTTTCAATTTTCTAACACTACTAGCGTTTTAGTTGGCCGTGACTGCGCAGAGTGAAAACTATGAAAGGCCTTAGTTAAGGCTGTCACGCCTCCGATTATGGGTAATCCAAAACCGTGATTTTAGGTCATAGGAAAAATTGTGTTTTCTATATTTCCTTTGTTTTTTAGAATAAAAAATAGTTTTAAAAAACTGTGAAGAAACGTACCCTAATAAATGTTATAAGAAATTATTAAATTTTCCTTTAATTTTTAGAATACAACTTTATTTTCTAATTTTGGTTACTCATTTTTTTCTACTTCTTTAAACAATTAACAAACATACTATCACTTATGGTAAAATGGTATGATTCTAAATTTAGAATTCCAAAACATTTGAACAAACAAAACTAACACACAACACCGAAATCATCATAACAAGTTTTACTATCATATAATTTATATCATTTTTTTTTCTTTTTACAAGAAGATAAAGCCAAAGACAAAAGGAAGAGAGAGAAAAAGAGAGAGAAAATACAAGTATAATATAATTATATATAACTGAAGAAAAAAAAAAGAAAAATAACCTAACAATTCAACAACAATGAATTCAATGGCCAATGCCAGGGCTAGGAACATCACCATGCTTTCTGTAAAAGTCATAATCTCCATCAGGAACTTCAACTCTTCCATAGAAATCTCCATCTGAATACTTCTCATCCTCAAACATCATTAGGAATCGACTCTTTTAATTTATTGTGAAATAAGTTTTTTTTTTACAATAAAAACTGGTACCATTTATTGAGAACTGTGAATATTTTTACATCTTAACACAAAAATTAAATTGTTAAAAAACGTTAGATGACATAAATATCTGCTAATAGTAAAAATGACTCAAATTCTATACAAAAGATAATCGTAATTACAAAAAATAATTAAAAATTAGATTAGCGATCGTATCTCTTTTTTTTTTTGTCGAACCATAAGGTTGTCCTCAACGTCCTCATACCGAAAGCGCATTTAAGTCGTACCACACACAAACTAATCTCATACGAGCCGGAAGGGATCACAAAGACAATAAAACTCTATCACCTAACGCAGTTGCATTCTCATGAGTCGAACTCGAGACCACTGGTTAAGCTATGAGATACCCCAATCATCTCACCTATATGCTCGATTGTTTTAAGGTTATATTCCAAACCTCTATAATGTCATCTCCATTATATACAAAAATAATTTTTTGATAACCATGGTATCTTAACTAATTGAGCACATCCCTAATTAATTCCAGGACCGTGAAGTTAATAACGAGGTAAATCATCTAATGGTCCTAAAGGAGCTCACATTGATGACTATTGAGAGCAAACCCAAAGACAACCAATTGATATACTAAAAAATAATTGGAAATCTAGGTTTTTATTTTTAATATATATAAAATAAAATAATAAAACATTTTATAACAAATATAAGTTAAAAATAAATTTAAAAGTAAGATACTGTATCCTTTTCAAAAATAAATTTAAAATTAGATATTTCTTCAAAGATGTAATAAATGAATATCTTACCCAAAACTCAAAACAATTGATTTTCATGTCCAACAAACATGGGAGAATTCATAGTTATTTATTTCTGGCACATGTATTATATTAGTGTCAACTTTATAAATATAAATTTGATTTGTATTAATTTAATTATTATGTTAATTAATAATTAACTTATTTAATATGTTATTGTGTTAAAGATTGATTAATTAATTAAAATGTATATTATTTTAAATTATCAAATTACTAAACGGGTTATGCGTGTTGTATTATGTTATTCAATTACTAATTGGGTCATGTTTGAATTTTTATTTTTGATCCATTTATTATTCATGTCGTATTTTGAGTTGACGAACGCACAGAATACATGTTATTGACGCAATCCACAAAAACAAATTGCCACCCGTAAGCCCTAGTCTAGACCTTACATTTAGGAAATAATTTTTTATCAATAAATTTTTTATTTCATTAAAGTTAAATAATTCGACTTTTATGAAATAATAATATTTTATTTAATTTGTATATCCTCTCAATTTTTAATATATAATTATCTCTTATTATTTTTTAAAATAATATTGTAAATTACAGAAAATTAATTAATTAAAATAAAATATTTTTTTTTGTATTTATTAGCACGTATATAAAATTATTCACAATTTGTTGGTTAATTCATACTTACTATAACTCCCTTTCCAAGACCTAAGTCACATCGGCATAGAGAGGGGTTTCATGGGTAATCCTTACACCCATGAGATGATCCTAATGGAAGCAAGGCACAAGTAAGATCAAATAATCATACCACTTAAGCCTAGAAGCATCTACTACAAGACAAGAAACAATCGTGAAATCGATTGTCGGCACAGTGACACACAAAGCTCAGGCACATCGATTTGGGATCATGGGCGCAATGCCATGGTCTAATAAGCGCTTTGACAACGCATGTGGTGGTGGCGGTAGTGTGCTGGTGAGGTTTGCAATGCACGGTAGTGCATGGTCTGAATGAGTAATGGCTTGTGGTAGTGCATGATCCAATCCGAATGAGCGATGGCCAGTGGTGCATGACAATGCATGGCATGACAGTTCATGGAATGACTGGAAGTAAAACCAGGGGCTTGACCGAGGAAGGTAACACTTGGCTACTGTGGGCATGCACCAGTTCCCAATAGGTGGGAGTTTGAATAAAGAGGTATGAGAGCCAAGATTTGAAATGGGAGCCGTATCTGAAACAACCATAATTCAAATTGGAAGCCAGAAATTGAAAAGAGAGCCGGACTTCGAATTCAAATTTAAGAGGGAAGAGGCACTTTGTTAGGAAAATATACCTTAGTCTATAAAAGGGCACTGTCTCTAATGTATGGAGGTTAGAAAATTCAAGGGGAATCCTTTGTATTTGTAATTGTGGTTGTAAAAGTCTTGTATTTGCAAGCCGCTTTGCATCAGCCAAGAGTTCTTTTCAGAATCCGCTGATATTATTATACGAGCTGGGATTGTGTCTGTAAAAAGAAAAGTCTCATATAAGTTTGCTTAGTGAGACTACGAGAATGTCAATGAGTTCTAAACTTAGCAATCGCATTATGAGAAAATCAATGACTGTTTTGGGCAGTAACATAACTACCATAGTGCAATATAATTAAGGTTGTTAGTAATTTATATGAAAGCCAATAAAATATTGTTGTTTTTGTAATATTAATAATTAAGATGCAACAATTTTTAAAGAATAATGATAAAAATATCATTGGAAATATTGAAATAAAATATTAAAATAATTCCGCGAGTCCATTGTGGAGCACTATATACAATTTAAAAATTTTAAAATTATTTAAATGAGACTTGTTCAAAGAAAAGGTATTAGCGAAGTTTCTATGTTAATATAATATTATAACGTCAGAATGTAAAGTGAATAGATATCAACAAAAAAGTTTTAAATTATTTTAATATTTTCAACTATGTTTTAAATTATTTTGCAAAAATAATTTAAAAATTAGGATTAGCAATTTTTATAAGGTTGTCTTCTCGTCCTTACACCGAAAAGCGCATTTAAGTCATGCCACACATAGACTAACTTACATGATACCTGGCGACCACTAAAGACAAAAGAGAAAATTATATCACCTAACTAGCTTGCATTATCACAATTAACTCAAGATCATTAGTTGGTCCATAAGATATTTCCACCATATCACCTGCACATGTTCAGTCGGTTTTAAGGTCATATCTAAACCCTATAATGTCATTCCATTATATACAAAAATAATTTTTTTGATAAACTATGGGTAGTCACTAATTTGAGCACACCTCAACTAATTTTATGAGACCGTGAAGTTAACAACGAGGTAAATCCTCTAATGGTCCTAAATGAGCACAAATTGATGACTATTGAGAGCAAAAGCAAAGACGACCAACTGATATACCAAAATAATTGCAATTCATTTTTATTTTTAATGTATATAAAATAAAATAATAAAACATTTTATTACAAATATAAGTTATAAAATTGTTATATTTTTGAATATCTATGAAATAAAAATAATAAATTGATTTAATGTAATTACAAAATTATAGAAAAACAAGCTTAAAATTATAAAATAATTAATGGGATAGGGAAAGCATGAGTCCAAACCCAATCTAATCCGGACCCTTTTTAATGGTTTTTTCAATGGAATGAAGATGAAAAATTATTTTAAATAAACAAAATTCTCAAAACAAGATATTTTCTTTTTTTTTTTTTTTTTTTGAAAGCAAAATGCATATGCTATAAATATTGTTTTTAAAAACACATTATTTTTGTAAAAAATTTCAATTAAGTTAGATTATATTTTTTAAATAGAAAATGTTTTTGAATTTCCAATAATAGTTTGATGGTTTTTTAAAAGACCTTTGAAAGTTTAATATCGTACCCCACCGCCCATCAAAGTTTGGTATGATTTTGATAAAATATCATTTTATTATATTGCAAAATAACCTATCAAGATAATGTGAAATATATAAATATATAAAAATATTTTGTCCAAAACATTATTTAAAAAAAAAAAAAAAAAGAGGAAGAGTCACAAATATTGAACATTGATATATTTCAACCAAATGTTTCTATTAGTTTCGGTAAAGGGCTTAACTTGCCAAAAACATAAAGTTTCCACTTTTTATTTTCACACATTGGGTTATTTTGTTTTATTTTTGTTGGTTTCAATGAAGCCAGACGGAATAATGTGTATGAAATAAAAAATTATGAAGTTAGTTTGCAGGTCAAACTATTAACCAAAGTAGTGCTTAATGCCACTGTCTATGACAGTAGCAAATTGTTCGCCGGAAATTCCGCTAACGCCAGCAGCGGCAAATGGATTTTTGGAAAGGCCGCTAATGTGGTTAGCGGCAAGTGGAGCAAACGCCGCTACCCGCAGCAGCGGCAAATGGCGGCAAGCAAAGGCCGCTCCTATGGTTAGCTGCACCACCCTTCAAAAGTCGTTAACAAGAATAATAGTTTCTTTAGGAACTTATTTGTGTGAGTTTGGTGATATCAAAGGTCAGACAATAAGAGAGGATGATCCTATGGGTAGTGTTTTTGGATCAATTTCAATTGGAAGAGAAGAAGCAATTGTCGACATCCATTAGAAGTTAAAACAATGGGTTTGAAGGTCAGACTCAAATAGAGGAAGAAGTGGTTCCGCTTTTAATTACAAAACACATTAAAGAATAATAAATTGCCTTTGTATTGTCCGAGGATATATTTATACGAATGACAATGTCAATATATAGTTACCCCATTCAAAATCACCAGTATATGAGTGCTTTTCCAATCAAGAGATGTATACACTACTAAATATAGAAAAGGAAACTAAATGAATGATATTTTCCCTCTAATAATAATAATAATAATTTAAAACATGTTTCTAGTTAGAAAACCCTTCAACAACTCATTAGTTTAATTAGTTTAGCCTTCAATCAATTCCAAAGACTTGCATTTCCAAAGGATTTTGTAAGTCTGTGACCATGGCTGCTCCTATCAAAGATGGCCAAAGATTATACCGCATGTATAACATCCGATAACACACTTCTAAGAAGATAACCCGAAAAAATGGTTTTACAATCATCCGTGCATGGTACTCGGGACTGTCTAATATGAATAAGAGAAGTTCATGAGAAATGGAAGATATCAAATCATTGATAATGGAGAAGTACTAATGGCGTTGCACAAATCCCTCAAATCCTCTTTTTTTTTTTTTGCTTAATGAACCAACCATGCCATACATTTCTTCCCCAATTCGCTTACATGCTTTCTGGTATGCTAAATTTAAAATAAAAATAGTGGTCTGTGCTTGAGGTGAAGCACTGCCTAATCATATTGCATGCTCCATGGAACTTGGCATGCAGTAAGCTCAAAATTGCAAACCAAGAACCGCAACCCGAGGAACATCTTGAGAGCTGGTGTTCAGAGATTGAATCACAAATGATATTATACAATGCAAAGCAGAGCTTTGAATCTATAGAAGCCAGCATATGTAATGCCGGATAACCTCAATGGATCCACTACAAGAAAAATGAGATATGAGATACAATTTTAGTCGGGGTTTAAAATCCACAACCACGATGGTATAAGGGAAGGAAATAAGTCTATTTGTGCCGTAGGTGTGTGGTTCATTCAAATCTTATGGGTGCGTAAATTCTGATTAACGAACCGTAGGGAACACCGTATTTGCAAATTCAATAATGGACCGCTACTATATACAACCTTATGAATGCATGCTCTTTAGTACCGCTTACCAAATACCATCAAGCCACGTGGACTTCACCGTTTTGACACCATATGCGCTTGTTCACGCTTCTCCCAAACCCTCACGCCGCACTATTTCGACATCAACAACACATCTCGCACAGAGATCACTCTCACTCTCGTCGCCACGAGGTTCGCATCCCCATGGTGAGAAATTTTAAGACATTTTAACATCATTGCGCCATCTCGATCGGGCCATCGATCCCAGTCAAAGACTGATTCGTTACCCATCTCAGATTAGATCGCGGTGATTTAATCTGATCGCATTGATGTCAACATCATTTACTGATTGTCACAAATGTAATTACACTGACCGGCAGGTTATTCTTTGTGCTTTTCTTACATATAATCGCGGTTCTTCGAAAGGGAATTATGGACCAATGGATCTTTACACCGTGATTTCCAAGGAGATTGCAACCCTAGCTTAAATGCCCGGAGAAAGCCCCGCTTTGCAACTGATGTTCTCCCATACACCCGCGGAACCGACGTACACGTTTCGCTTAGACGAGCCTTATTTGTTTCCTCAGATTTCAAGATTAATGAGAAGATGGAAAGATTCGAGGCTCGCAGTGTTGTAAGATCAAGTGAATTCTGGGGAGGTTGGTTGAGATTTTCACTTCGAGGATGAATATCTCTTGTGTTGTGCTGAATGATTAATATTTCTTCATTTCTTCCATGTTTTATCATAGTTATTTTCTGATTTTCCTCAAATTTTTATGGAAATGTTTGGAAATTTGGTAGTATTGAGATTCCCATCTCATACTGCTTTTATGCTAGAACATGAGATATGGTCTTCTCAGCCAGGTCCTTGCTCTTGGTATCTGTATAAGAGAAACTGCTTTCCACAAGCCTCTTATGTATCCGCAGCTGTTAGGATTTTGCTTGCAATATCTACGAACTAGAAACGGTTGGAGAAAATAGTGAAACTAAATCCATGTTGTGTTGACATCTCGTAGATGCCATTACATAAGTGTTATGATCAATTCTCGAACTTCATATTCAGGTGTGTATGCATTCCTCACATGATTAATCTTTCTCACGAGATGTACCTCCGCTTGGATATCGCATATTTATTCTAAACTTATGTTGAGATGGTTTCTTCTTCGTTGGATCGGAGTTCTTAAAGTTTAAAGACCTCTTCACCTTCACAGCCGATAAAAAATTACTACATATGTTTTGTGTAATTCATGGCAAGCGTTCCTTCCATTTAATTTGTATGAGGTATGAGGTATGTTTAATTAGTTGATGCTTCTTTTTCAGTTTCATTTTCCACACCGGGACGGACTCGCACTGCATTAAAACCGAATCCACAAGGCACTGAGTCGAAACTCTTGTTATCATCTCTCGCGAAATTGAACTGATTATTGAAGGGGGTCGGGAAGTTCTTGTTAGAAGCTCTCAACCATCCAGCGCATCTCAAATCTTGGTTTGTGAAATTGCAACTAGAGGTAAAGGATTGCCTGGCAGACGCTTCTACTTGTCTTTGTTTTTTTGTATTTTCTCTAATCGCTGTTTATTTTGGATGCCAGTAATGGATTATCTTTGAAAAATTGATTTTTTTGTCTCAATTCCATCATTCCGATGGCATTGGAAACCATCGATGATAAAGTCGTTATTACAAGACAAGTACCCATTTTGATGAAACCTTAAAATTTTGACTTATTACAGTAGTTAAAATCTGAGATAATGAATGACTTGCTTCTTTTCATAGTTAAAATGCAGCATAGAATTAAATGCTAAGTTGAGCAACCCAAGTTTATGCACAACCTATAAGTGATTAAGCCCCCAAAACGTAAGCAACAACAAACAAGGAAAGCAGAGAACAAAATTGAGACTGTAAAAAGGTCCCCCGCTTCGCTTCATCATTATCAATGAAATCTAGGAAAATGTCGATTCATGCAATTTCATGATTCATTGTAACAAGCTTCCAAGAAGTTATCCATTTGTAAGGGCCTTCTACTCCTCCATAAGTTCTTCTCGTTGCTTTCTTCCATAAACTCCAAAGGTAAGTACAATAGAGTTCTTTCCCGCTTTCTCTCCTATCACTTCTAGGAAACTTACCCTGCTTGCTAGATAACCTCTCACAGATAATGGTAGGACCTGAACAATACTTCAGCCGTTATTTAATGAAAAATAATAGTTGATCACCATTCTCATCCTATTTGCACATACGGTATCAATTCAATATTATTCTTACTTTTAATTGAACTTAAACAATGGATTTAAGAGAAGCAAATAAGAATACTGAGGAATTAGCATTTAAGAAATTAAGGGCTAATCTTTTCTATCATATGACAATTGGTGTCTTTTGCGTTGTATGGTAAATAAACCTAGTGGTGCTTAACAGAGGATAAATCATGTCAATAGGATGAGCCTTTAATGGTATGGTGAAAAACAGGATTGATGAGGGACAACCCTTGGTGGTTGTCCATTACTTTAGGTGCATATTCAAACTTGGTGCCTTGATGACCTAAGTTGGATGATTTGGAATTTGGCTGGCATGATGTGGGATTGTGAGGGAGTGGTAATTGCTAAAAACTGGTTTTATAGCCAGTTCTCTATGGGAAGACCACAAGACAAGAATTTTAATCACAATAACAAATAATATGGTACATACCACCTTAACAAATATGCAATCGAAAAATTGATTATTCTCATACAAACATCGCATAAGTAACTTGTAGTGCCTCACATGTAACTTGCCTCATCCAAAAGACTTCTTCAAATGAGCCCATTGATCAATATATCGTACCTCTGATATTAGTTAGAAACTTTTGGATAAGAGATTGAAAAGATTACGCCTTAAAGTTCAACAATTCTACACATGACACGACGTAGTATTGAATTCTATTTTAGGTGATTCAGGTAGAGAGTGAATAAGAAATAAGTAAAATGCAGATCCCAAGTGTGCTTACCCGTTCTTCCAAGCAGATAGATTGTGGGAACTGCCAAGAAGACAGAACCTTCATAAATGCCATTGCTTGGACTTGTTCATAACCTCCATCATTGGCTTCTTTTATGCAGAGAGGTTGGTTGTCTCTTCGCATAAAGTCGGTCTTGCATGAATTACAAGTGTTTTAGATTGCATAAAATACCATTCTCAAAATATTTTATTTATTGTTATTGTTATTGTTATGCTCTACCCACAAATTGATGTCTGATGCTTTCCCATGTATTTTTTTGGAATTTGACTATCATCTATTTAGATTTTAGAGTTTGCTTATAATCAGATCCCGGGTCTTTGGAAGTTGATTTTTTCCTTGTGTCTTGTCATATATTATGATGTTGTTATTGGGGAGAATGTTGCACTTTTATTTACTCTAAATCGCTTTGGTTTGACATTGGCGCATTCAAGAAAGATGGGGCTATTTTTGGTTTCACTTCACAACTTTCTGTTGTCGTGGATGCATTCGCATCCTCTTCTCATGGTACCCATTTGGTTTATTCGAATGCAAACATCATACCTACGCCCCAAGCTTAGGTGTAGCTCTTGAGCTAAAAACAATATTACACCGCAAGAGCTCAATACTTTGTTTTCAATGCTATTCATTTTGTTGATGTAGTTTTTCTGATATTTGTAACCGATATTTTGGTTGAATACTTTGTTTTCAATGTTATCTCAGCTTAAATTAATTTTAAAATAAAACAGCGTTCTCGATAAATCCAATATGTTTTTTCATCAGTCAAATATCCTTTATAATATGGCATAAACGATGTCATCCGTAGATAATTCCTCTTTTAGTTGTGGCCAAAAAGTTCTCATCCATAGTCATCATTTTAGTTGTAACACAAAATAACCCCATCTATAGCCATCCTTTTAGTTGCGTCCAAAAAATTGTCCCATCCATAGCCACCCTTTTAGTTTTGCCTATCTTTTAGTTGCAGAAAATATCTCATCCATAAAATTTCACTCTTTTAGTTGCTAGAAAATAACCCCCATCCATAGCCACTCCTTAGTTGCGCCAAAAATGCCCCTATCCATACCTTTACTAAGTGGCTAGAAAATAACTCCCATCCAAAGCCACCCTTTAGTTGTGGCCAAAAATGCTCCCATCCATAGCCACCCGTCGATAAACCATTTTAGTTGCGCCATAAATGTCCCCATCCATAGTCACTCCTTTTAGTCAAGGACAGGAACAAATTCATCTATACATCCTTTTAGTCATATGGCGAAAAATAACTCCTCATCCATAGTCATCTCTTTTAGTTGAGTGCCAGAAAATGCCCCATCCATAAATAAACCACCTTAAGTAGGGCCACACTAAAATCAGAATCCATACCCCTAGTTATGCCTCTATAATACGCCTTAGTTAAAAAAACTCATTTTCTTCAGAGATCTATATCATAATGCACAAGATTGATCTATTTTTTAATGGTCAAATGACCCTAACTAAAAGCTCACTCCTCAGAGGGATATCCGCACAAGATGATAGTCTTCTTAGTGTTCTTCTTTGCCTTTTCCTCATTTCGTTAAATCAAGTTTACTTGGTAATCCCGAACTCGATTCAGGTTCCAAGAGGCGGTCCTGAATCAACAAAATTTATAACTCATTCCTCCTACTACCATAGCATAGTTAGTCAAGATAACGGCTCTAGGGTCAATACGTAGATGTTTTCTTCAAATGACTTGCAAGAGACTAATTTGGTGAATTTATTTTTGGATTGCCTCAGTAAAACAAAGGAGGTTGGGATGGTTTACAAACTAAAATACAGAAATAAAGCAAAAGAACTCCAAAGCTCGGGGCTACTGGGTTTGAGGTTCTAGGGCACCGAGAGGTCCTCGTCCTTTCTCACGCTTGAGGATACCTATAGTCATTTCCGAACCTGGGATCTTTCATTTGGCTATAAACCTAACCCTAATAATTCTTCTTTTGAGATGTAGCATTTATTGGGTCATTAATGCGCCAAATAGTGAAACTTTATCTTCGATCTACCCTTACTTGACAAATAAATGGAACTAATCCAAATCTCGGATCTAGCAATACATCCATCGAACTCCTAAAAGATTACCGGGCACCGGTCAATCAGATACATCAGCGATTTAAACCCACAAAGAAAGATAGAAACATAAATGACAATAACTGCTTGCGTTTAAAACAAGAGGACTCAATAGCTTCTACCTCAAAACCCTAGCCTAGTAGCCCTCCTCTTCAAGGATAAGGGAGGTTTAGCCAACCATCCTCTGAGTTGTCATCCTTAGGGGGTGTTTGGCAGGCGAGAAAGTGAGAGAAAGGAAACGAAAATGAGAGAAAAGGAAAAGGAGCGGGACAGCTGAAAGCTTTCGCACCAAAATTTATTTCATAATGTGATGATTCTGGTGATAAAGCTGACCAGCCTTTATATATAGCTCGTTCATGAATTACAAAAATACATGAACTACCAACAATACATAAAGGTTAGTTTGGGAAAAAGATACAAAAAAGTTGTCACACAGACATAGATATGAAGCAGTGTTGCGAAATGTCTGCAACCCCGCAAAAATTCCTGCAAAGGACTCCAATTTATGTTTTCTACTCCATTTTCCTTTGGAATGTAAGACCAGAAATTCCACTGAAAAATGGCAAAATCGTATCGTCAAAAATCCAATTTATTCTAGATCTCGGATGATCAAACGGATTTCACCGCTGAATTGCCTCGCAAAATTCCAGCTAGCACGTCGACCAGAATTCCGAGATAGTCGAAGTTGGCACGTTTTTCGAGACATCGAATTTCGGGTGCCGTAAAATGATTTTCGATGCGACGAAAGTCACATATAACATACCGCGCCATAAGTGGCATGAGTAGAGAAAGGATCAAAATTGACTGCCGAGATAGTCCCGAGTGTCAAAACTGGGAAAAGAATGACATAAATGTCATTTTGAATTTATAGCTAGAAAAAGACAAATGCTATTGAAAGGCTTGTCTTCTCAAATGCAAAAAGGAGAAAACGAGAGGGAGGAAAATTACAAAGTGGTCTGGAATGGAGTTTTAAAGTGAGAAGGTTGACTTTCCCCTATGCTTCCAAAGAACCGATCGTCGGAATTCGTCGGGACAAGAAGGAAAGATGCTCTACGCGGAGAGGCCTACGCCTGGGCACCGGATTTGAGAGTTTTTACAACCTGAGATAGGGCTTCTCCTACTCGGGTTTTATTCTTTATTTGGCAATTTTTGGTTAATGTTTGAGTTGAATGAGGCCGTGAGGGGTTGGTTGGATCGTTCCAAATTCGGAACCAGGTGTCGGATTTTTGAAACCTTACAGGATACCCGTGGATCGGCCCACGGGCTGAATTGGGTTGCTAATTGTGCATTTATGTGTTAATGCATGCTTTGATGTGTATGAGGCCGGAAATGACCGTGAAACTCGGGTTCACAAAGTGAACCTATGATTGGTGATTTGCCAGGAATAGTAATCGAGGGTTTCACTATTCTCGAGAATAGTGTTCACAAAAATAATTTTTGTGAAATAATGTGTTCGGGTCGAGTAATTCGTTGAATCGTCAGGTTTCTGATCAATAGCCCATGTGAGCTAATTTTGATGTGTATGGAAATGAAATTATATACATAACATGTTTGTGTGATTTAAATTATGAATATATGCATGATTATATATTTGCATGTTTATAAAAATTTTGCTAATTGGCATCATGCATTTCCATATGCAATCGGGCAATTCTAGGACGACAGAGTGAGTGTACGAGGTGATTCCTCGGCAGAATGGTTTTAGGGTTGTCTAAAAAAAAATGATCTGAGGGTAGTCCATATAGAAATATCAATCGTCAAGTCTAATCCAACTGATATACATCGGAGGGTAGTCCACACATAATATCAATCGCGTAGCCTACCAATTGATACATATATCTGAGGGTTGTCCACAACAAAAACTAAGGTTCTCACACGTGGCCAGCAGTGAGGAGCTCAGAGACTCCTGGTATGAGTTGAGAAGCACATTCAAGTAGAATCGCATTTGCTTGAATGTGTGTTTATTTTGAAGCATTGCATATGCACTTAGGTGGAGTAGCCCACTTAGGGTGATTCCATCGAGCATAGCTCACCCCTGCCGAGGGATACTATTTTACAAAGTAATGTGAGCCGTGCGAGGAGATCTGCCTACATCATAGATAATGCTTAAGAAAGCCGGAATGTGGCTTTGATGGTTTTACATGTATTAGAATGTTTTTCATTTTAATATATGTGTTGTATAAGAGTAGATCATTAACTCTTGTAACCATGATATATAGTTGGGATGTTTTATGAGTATTGGTTATGGGCCCAAGTGGTTGTTCTACTCATGATGGATTATATCGATAGTCAGATATATGTTGTGAGTATAATGCAAATTCAAGAGGGTCATTTTACTCTAAGATAGTTGTATAAGAGACCTGTGGTGGTCATTGTATACTGGGACAGTTATATACTGTGTTGTGATTGGTAGAGCTCCCCGTACAAAGGAGACTCTGCTCGATTTTCATGAGTGGCGCCGGTAACCCAACATCCACTAGTATTCCGCGGTTGACTTTGCAATCAACGGACCCCCGGGAATTGGGGGCGGTCACATGGCTTCCGACCGCAGCCTCTAAGTTCAAATTTTGATTCTTCGCTTTGAGGTCGACCAACGATTTTGCATAGTTAGCCTCGCAAAAAACTACAAAATTTGCCACAAAATGCTTAGTGAAGGCAGGACCTAATGTGCCAATTAGGTTAATCAAAAAGTGCTCAAAACATGCAATAAACAGGGCTCAAAATAGCACTATTTTGGCACTAATCACTCCCCCCAACCGACACATTGCTAGTCCCTTAGCAATGAAAGAAAGAAAGAGAGAACAGACAAACTATGATCAAAATTATGTTTACAAAAAATGGTATTCCAAAAAGAATGTGAATGAGTAATGCCTAACCCCGCATGTGAATCACCAAAACCCCATTAATAACTATCTCGAGAGATCGAATGCCATAAAGAATCAAGTGTCAGAAGAGTTTCCAACTCAAGAGAATCAACTTAAAACTTCCACCAAAAATCTAAGTATTTGTGGTTGATTAGTTGTCAACAATAACCGCTTACACGCACCTCTCCCCCCAACCAAGCTACTCGCCACAACTTTTAAGACACCAACCCACCTAAATAAACTGTGATCCACTCTATTCTATACTCTTCTATGTTGTAGGGCAATGTCACATCGACTTCACCAAAGTCCATAACAAGGATCCACCGATGACTCCCAACCACTGGGTTTAGCATCAAGTCATAAGGATCTTTCGACCACTAACTCTTCTGTGTTTCACCCTTAATTTAAATGATTTCCCAAGACACTAACACCCATGTACCGCTAAACCTCACCCATCCACCCATGAAGCAGCACTAAGTCTAAGTGACTCTCTAATCATTGGCTTAAGGCACTGTGCTTTAAAGATTATATAACCCTAACCGTGCTCTGCTTCAAGGCAAAGCGGTCAAGCAGCTTTTCTTTTCTTTTTCTTGTGTTTTTTTTCTTTCACTTTCTTTTATTTTGGAAGACTTCATTGGCCTTCTTCATGGGGATCCTAACCTATTAAAGGTGGGTCAACGAAACTAGGTTATTCGCAAGGCTTAGGAGCCTAGGCGCTTTTCATGTTATTGCTGAAACCTAATGCACCGTGGTGTGGTTAGGCCATGAAAGAAAAGGTTGAAAACAATGAGATTTCAACTGATCATCCACCAATCATACAAACTAATCTAATATCAAATGCACTGACGTTGTTTCGTTTTTCAAATTGCAAATAGGCAAAAACACAAAAAAAAAAAAAGGGTGTGATTTTGAAGTCAGAATATAAGTTGTATGGTATGTATAAAGAGATATAACTAAATTTTCATCTTTACAAACAAAAACTAACAGCTTCGCAAAAAGAGTAAACAACAAGCCACTGAACATCACAAAATGGACTTTGCTCACAATAGTATCAAAAACATGAATGTAAAAGCCACTTCCTTCGCTAACTCTCCCCCCCAACCAAATGTCACATTGTCTGCAATGGGGCCTGGATTGGAAAGTCAGAGAAAGAAGTGCACTTAGTTGCAGCGTGTACTTGGGAAGGTCATCTCATCCCGGGCAGCCGAGGTGTCACGTAGCCGGAGGAATGGTCGCTACCGCCGTCGCTGCAAGTAAAAAGTTAAGAGAAGTCAGAGGGGCCGGCCGCGCAGGGTGCCGCTCGCTGGAGGATGAACCAAGAGGCCCGGCAGGCACCGATGGGGAAATCGAGGTAGCCCAGCACTAATCGCACTAGGATGACCTGATTATGTGTGAGTACGCGCTGGTCCGAGCCGGTATCGGTGGCTCCTCGTTCGTGTCATCCTCTCGCCATAGTTTCTCGTACGGGCGCCGCAAAGATGTGGATGTGGTCGAAGGTGTGGATTGCATCCATAATGGGAGAGATAGCGCCCGAAATGATGAATGAGATATACAGAAGGGGCGGTGCAAAGTGGTACTGGGTCCAGAGAATCTTTAAGAGTCGAGGTACTAGGCCGAGGGCTTTGAGGTACAGAGATGCAGCCGAGGTACGGAGTGCAAAGGATAGCTTCCGAAATGAGTTTGGTGATGCCGGAATATGAGGTTCACCAGAGGGTACCGCTGGAGGTGGTTGGATCCTTTGTAGGAAGGTCAACTGTGGGTTGATCCTAGATCCGGAGGTGGGAGGTGATAAGAGCGGGGCATAATCTGCCACTTGTCAACAAGAAGACGACCCCGCAATCTCTAAGAAGGTCCTAGTTTGGCTCAACAGAAAACTAATATGCTGCACACTGCATAATAGCCTCTGGGAATGAGGGAAATGGACTCACTGATCGTGTTCCCACAGGACCTTGTCTTCGAAATGGAACAAGGAGGTCATGATGAGCTCGGTAGGGTCAACCAAACCTCGTATGAGCACGGTGTATAGAGCCTGCATCAGCTCTCGCCTCGTACAAGGTGCCAATAAAATAGATCGGACCGCACATATGATTGATAAGGAGCATACTGGGAAGTCATCAAATAAGATAAATCTGACCATGTCCTAGGATAATAAACGAACCATGTCCCGTGACGAGGGATGGGGCCACTATCTGTAATCGGCCGAGTTGGCAAGGACCACCGACAAATTGAACATAGCTGCAATGTCTCAGGGTCCGGCATCTTTGCGCCATCATAACAAAATGAATAGCAGCCGGATTGGGCTCTCGCCTAGATGTCATAGTGTGGTAGAACTCGATGACCACCCGAGGGTAGAAAAACTAGCATGGGGTCATAAATGGCTCCAGGGAGTACCTCTGCACTAGCCGCATAGAGTCTTTGAGCTCTGGATCTTCAGCAAAGGCCGGAAGATCATAATAACTCTCGCTGGCGCAGGTCCTTAGCCTCGCAATCAGAATTTTCGGCACAGCGAGGGAAGATGGGTTGTTCGATGACCAAGCCGGACAAATCCAGAGGCGATCTTCAATGGTGGCCCCGATTAGGGTGGTGATCGGGGGACTCTGGCTCAGAACTGAAGACTCCTCAGCTGCAGGTTCGGCCCTTGAATAAGTGGGTCCCTCCGTGTTAGCTCTCTGGATGAGGAGATGGAGGAATGGGGCCAACTCTAGTATCATACTAAGGCGGGGGTAGGAGCAAAGAGGAATAAAGATGAGAAGGTGAGCAACATCGGCAGCTAGCCATTACAGAGTGTTCATACCGTCGGGCGGCTGATGGCGTGAGGCGCAACGACGATCGCGGCAGATGAGGACCAGTGGTTAGAGTCACGCGGTGGGGAGGGAAGCACCTACACCCCTCGGGTGGTCTGTGGCTATGTCCTCCACGTGTCTTAGCCATGCCTGGGCTAGAGAAGGGAAGGAGATGGAGAGAATGGGAGGAGGAGTGTTTCTGTTCTAAGGAAAAGAAATGGTTTGAAATGAAAAATGAAAGAAACAGGGGGGGTTTAAATAGGGGGTCAAGGAAGGTGATTTTATTTTTAAGTAGAGGGTTCTAAAAAATGAAATGATTTTTATTTTTCATTATTATATAATCTTCTTGCATCGAAACCATCCTTCTCACTTCAGAATTAGATTCATGGTTGTGATTATTTTCAAGTACATTCTAAACCTAAATCTTGTCTATTTGATGATTTTTATCTTTCATTAACAAATTCAACTAAAAGTTTGTTGTTATATAATCTCTTTATTGAAACCATCCTCTCCCGGGCCTCCGTAACTAGATTCAAGGCTCTGATTATTTCCTAGGTACATTCTAAACCTGAACTTGTGTCTGTTTGATGATTTTTATTTTTCACACAAAATTCAACTAAAAAGTCTCATGTTATATAATCCTCCTTGCATTGAAACCATCCTCTATCAAGAACTGTGATTCAGGTTGTGATTATTTCCTTGTGTACATTCTAAAACCTAATCCTGTGTCCGCTTGATGATATTTATTTTTTACATTATATAATCTCTCTTGCATTGAAACTATCCTCACCTTCCATAACTAGATTCAAAATGTGATAATTTCCTAGGTACATTCTAATTCTTCTAACCATGAAAACTAGGAATATTAGGAATAAGGTTCTCTCTGGAGTGACAATAATCAAACCCATACCATTATTTTCTGGGACAAAGGTCCTAAAGTAGAATGTGTGTGACACTGTTGCTAAACTCCCATCATCCCATCGATATAGTACCTTCACCAAACCAGGTCTCCATTCATCTGATCAGAATTTCTATAGGTACAAAGGAGCAAACAATCCGCCCATGCATGCTCCACAGCCTCAACATAAGTCTACATAACACAACGCCTGAAACTGCTAGATACACCACCTCGGATTCTTCCTACCTTTAGGAGCATATAAACAAACTTGTCTCTTTAGGTGCTTCACTATGACAGATTCCCACCTGCCACTGAACCCACATCAATGTGATCTTTGTTTCAAGCAGATGGTGCGCATGTCGTCTCAATCTGGATTGAGTATGAGCAGTTTGCAGGTGAAGCTTGAAGGAGGACATGGGAGGCGGGTAGGATTCTGTTGGCTGTGGAAGAAGTTATGGTTGCTACAATGGTGAGGAAGATGAGTATGCTGGTTTGATTTACTGAGAGTTGTGTCATGGTTTCTTTTTTTGCTGGTATGATTGTGGGATGATGAGGAAGAGATAGAAATTATGGTTTTTATAGGTAACAATGGGACTATTGTTTTTATAGGAAGAGATAGAAAGCCTTGTAAGTTTTAATTTCAAGCTCCTTCGATACGTGGAACTTACTCCTTTCTCGATCATGCATGGGACACCTACAATGTGACGTGTTAATTTTCAAAGTCTTCGAGGGCTTTGAGTCCAAAGTTTAACAATATCTACATGATTGAACCGGGTTGTTGCAACTGATAAATAATGCTACTTCTGCTAATTTTAACATACATTAGTCATAATGTCATATAAGTACCTTGATTTTATAAAAGATCCTATAATATGTCACAAAATATCTTAGACAAGTACACCTAGGATAATCAATTGAGGGGTTCTCCAAGATTGTCCTACCTTTGACCAGGTTAACTCAGAAAGGAGTTAAGTTTGAGTGGTTTGATGATTGTGAACGTAGTTTCCAAGAGTTAAAGGAAAGATTGGTGACAGATCCTATTTTGACTATCCCTTCAAGTTCAGGAGGGTTTGTGGTGTATAGTGATGCCTCTCGTCATGGTTTGGTTTGTGTTCTCATGCAACATGAGAGAGTTGTATTTATGCTTCTAGACAATAGCCTTATGAGCCAAATTATCCTACCCATGATTTGGAGTTAGTCGTAGTGATTTTTGCAATTAAATATTTGGAGACACTTTCTGTTTGGTGAAACTTATGAGATATTTACAGATTATAAGAGTTTGAAGCATTTGTTTTCCCAAAAGGAATTGAACATGAGGCAAAGAAGATGGATAAAATTACTAAAGGACTATGATTGTATTATTCAGTATCACCCAGGAAAGGTAAATGTTGTGGATGACGCCTTGAGTAGGAAATCTGTTGGTTCCTTCAAGAACTATTGTGAGGTTGTCGAGGCAATTATTGGAAGACTGAGTGAGTTTCAAACTCATATCACATACTTGACCTCGGAGCTCTTGTATAATCTTTAGAGGCAAACTGCACTTGGTCAGAGATAAGGTAACAACAACAAGACCTTACAAAAGAATGATATGCAAAGTAGTGCAATTTATGGAGGAGGTTGCAGGGGTAGTGTTTGACTTTGCCTTATTAGATGATGGGATTTAAGATTCGAATAAACCTGGTGTTCTAAATGATGGAAACTCAGAAGAGAGCCGTCAGAGGAAAGCTTATTATTCTAGACTTGCAACCACCTGTGAGGGACAAAAGATGTATAAGGATTTTAAAGCACTATTGCGGTCGTGCATGAAGCTGATATCACATAATATGTGGCTCGTTGTTTGGGTATGTCAATGTGTGAAAGTCAGAGCATCAACGACCAGCAAGGTATCTTTACACCACTCTGCATTCCCGAGGAAATGGGAGCATCTTTTACTTTGGACTTTCAGGATAGGGGTTGCCAAGAACCTTGGGGGGTAATAATGCAATTTGGGTGATTGTTGATCGGTTGACAAAGTCTACTCACTGAAAGTCAATTTTTCAATGGATCGTTTATCTTCTCTTTATGTTAAGGAGATTGTGAGAATGCATGGAGTACCTGTTTCTATAGTATCCGATAGAGATCCTCGTTTCACTTCTAGATTTTGGCATAGTTTACAAAAAGCATTAGGTACTAAGTTGAGTTTTAGTACTGCTTTTCATCTGCAGACTAATGGCCAATCAGAGAGGGTAATTCAGGTTTTGGAAGATTTGTTGAGAGCTTGTGCTTTGGACCTTAAAGGTAATTGGGATCATTATTTGCCTCTAGTGGAGTTTCATGAGTAATAATAGCTTGCCAGCATTGGGATGGCACCTTTTGAGGAGTTGTATGGTGGTGAGATGTCGATCTCCCTGCTTTTTTGTTGGGATGATGTAGGAGAGAAGGAAACTTTAGGGCTCAACTTGTGCAATTGGATGTCGAAAAGATAGCCTTGATTAAAGAAAGACTGAAGCAAATTTCAAAGACGGCAGTATTATGCCGACAATCGCATAAGAGAGATTTGGAGTTTGGCAGACTATGTTTTCTTGCAAAAGTTTTGGCTTATAAGTCGTTGATGAGATTGGGAGAAAAGGGAAATCCTGGCCCTTGGATTTGTGGGTCCATTCTGAGTATTAGAGAGAGTAGGTAATTTTGCCATATAAAGTAGCCTCTCGCCCCTGTGCCTGTCTACATTCATAATGTGTTTCATGTTTCACTTATGGAAATATGTTTTTGATGCTTCATGTTGTGGAGTTGGAGCCTATTCAAATTCTCAAGGACTCGACTTATAGAAGAAATGCTCTGCTCAAATTGCCGATATTGATAAGGCTCTATGACACGTCATGTCAAGCCAAGAAAAGTTCAATGGAATAACTACAAGATCCGAGAGCCACTGAGTTAGAAGAAGATATGAGATAAAATCATCCTCAATTATTTCAAGACTTAGTATGTCAAGTTTAGATGACTAAACTTTTTATAAAGGAGGGGAGGATGTAACTCCTGTGAATCGTGATATGATAAGTTAGTAAAATAATAACGACATGAATTTTTTATAGTATAAGTTAGAAAATAATAATGACAATAAATTATTATAGGTATAAGTTGTAGGCAATACAATGATAATTCAATTGCACTAATTAATTAATTTAATGAAATAGGGGTAAAAGCAGTACTCTTCCTAATAGATACCCTGTATAAATCGAACAAGAAAAATAAAATCCTTTCATTATTCTTTGAATTTTTCATCGGGTCGGTAGAGAATCTTGCAGATTGATTTAATTTTCTGATTCAGGTTTAAAGAACAAATTTCTAAGTAAGATCTTCCTCTTATTTTATTTTTCTAGATTTATTTGATGTAGATTCTTTAATTTTTCTTCACCTAGATGAACTCCCTCAAGAAGCTCAATCTCTAGATTTTACTCCTCGTTTTAAAAAAATGAAATAAAATAAGAATTTGTGGTGTCAGATTGAATCAAGCTTTGGGTATGAGAATGAAAAGTAAAAGAAATATATATATATATATATATATATATATATATATAAGAAAGAAATGTGTTAATAGTAGGCTGGTGAGATTGAAAAAAAAAAAGAATAATGCTAGATATTCATTCAAGATTTATTTTAGAAAAAAAAAAAGAAACAAATATTTGAGGATAATTTTTTGAAAGAAAATAATAATAAATAAATAAGATAAATTTGAAAATGACTAAATTTTTTATAATATATGTATTTGATAAGTATTTAAAAATATATGTATTTTGACAAGTAAATATTTTATTAAGAATATCAAATTATGAAGTTTTAAGAATAAATAAGTAATGGTGATAGTTTCTTCCTTATTATTTTAGAAGAAATATTTCATTGAGGAAATTTCTTCGGATTAGCTCTTTCAAAGTTTTCGAGGTAAAGTGACATAATGCGCATCTTTAAAAAGAAAATTATTTGTTTTTACTTCATTTGATGATGAAAATTGTTTTAACTGAATTATATATAATCTTGGTTTATGAAAAGTTTTACTTTTTTTTTATTTATTTGATTATCCATGGATCAAATAATAGTTTTGTATGATCAGATTGAGATTTGTTTCATATGAAAGGAAATGTGGAAATATGATGTTTCTCGTGATTTGAACATTTTAATGAAATATTTTGATTTCTATATTTCACTTATCAACGGAATGAGCAATGATACTATTTTGGCCCTTGTCAACAGAAAAATACTGACTTTTTACATTCCCTTGCGCGAATCGTATCGATTTTGAACCCAACCTCTGGCTTAAGTAGCGTTACTAAGACTAAAGAAGGCTGCTGGCTCCGCCCAATCTTAAAAGAACAATTTAAGGCTAGCCACCCATTTGAAAGTCCACATGCATCGACAATTATTTGATATTTGATCTATCTCGATAAAAATATATTTGAAATATATTTGATTTTGGACTGATATGAAAGTGTTTGAATCAAATTTGATATGCGAAATTGTTCGATCACATTTGATATGAAACTGTTTGAAATACGGATGAAAATGTTTGGAAGTAAATTTTGTTAATGTTCCAACTTATTTTTTTAATCTAAAGTTTGATGAAAAACATCTCCTTATTTGTTATATGATTGAAAACTTTTGATCCATGAAATGTATTAAATATTTCTTATTGCTTTAAACTCATTCAAATTCGTTGATATATTTTTCGTACTTTAGTCTCCGCAACGAAAGCGATGGCTATTGGGATAATGGCTATCATTAGGATTGATTAGAGCTTTATGTTGATCATGCTGAACTAATAAGTTCTTGTTTATGGAAATGTCGGGTTTTTGAAAGTTAATTGAGAAGTTACTTGGATAAATAAATATCTGCTTTTTTTATATTAGTGGTTAAAGTTGGATCTTTGTATCCCAAATATCAAGTATATTCTCAACAAAATTTTATACGACATTCATAATTAAGAGATCTGATATATTTAAAAGTAATTTTGTTGGGATGAAATTTTAATTTTGAGAATTTATGAATTTAGAAAGTTGCAGATATTTACTTAAACATGTGTGTTGGTAATGGACAAAAATCCAAATATGAAGGTTAGTGTGTCAAGCTTCACTTCAAACTTTCAAGCTAAAGGCTCGGGAGGCATTTAATCGACAATCATGCACTCATGATGGGTTTCCCTGCTGACATAGTCGCTGGAGCATGAAAAATATATTTATCTTTAAAATAGGAGATTCCCTTCCCAGATATGAGGGAGATTCGCAAACCATTGTCTATAAATTAGGAAGATCCTTCAATAGGGAGGGCAAGTAATTCCAACTCAGATCTATTCTCTTCTCCTCTCCCCTATTTTTTGGCTGACTTAATCATCAGCATAAAGAGGCGTCAATTCCACCGCCGGATCGCCACTTTGCAGGTTTACATCGTACAATTCGATGCCTGTGAATGCAAATAATCAAGATTCACATTGCGCTACTGATGCTCAGGGAATTTGACGATCAAGGCCCTTACAACTTGACCCTCGAGGGATTCGACGTTTAAAGTACCAACAATTTAGGAAATATTTTTAATTTAAAAAATTTTCAAGAAAAACATTAGGTGTTTGATAAAATTTAGAAAACATTTTTATAGCTCTGAAAAATCATTTACAAGATATTTGAAGAAATGCTTTTATAAGTTTAAAACATTTTAATTAAAAACACTTAGGTGACATTTGTTTTTTGACTTAATGTTGAAGGTAAATAGCTTTCAACATTAAGATGTTTGTTTTTTTAAATTTTCATGACTTATTACTAAAAATTTTTTAAAAAGTTCTTAATAGAAAAAGTGAAAATATTTGACTTTTTCTATTTAGAAAAAGTCATTTTCCACACAAATAAGAAAAACTCAATCATTTGCCAACAAGAAGAAGAGCTAAGAATATATTAATTACTATGATTTATTAACGAGATGGATCAAGGGCCTCTATCCCGACCTAACTCGTTTATTTTTTTTCAATTTCTAAACTCATTCTATTTAAAAATTAACAGGCGAGACGAGATGAGAAAATTTTCAACCGCCTGCTTACATTTTATTTTTGCTTTTTATATTTTAATTCTTTAATTTTTTTATATTTCCGTTTTAATTTTTATTATATTAAAATTAATATTTTTCATAAAAATAAAAATATTATGAATTTTTATAAATTATTTATTAAAAACATTATAATAATAATTATTATTTATATAAAGTATAAAAATAATACAAAAATTATTTTAAAATATAATCTGAGCTGACTTATTATTATTATTTTACTATTACTGCCTATATCGCTTTCATTCGAAATCATGATTCTCGAAACTATTTATTTATTTTCGGTCACCTTATTTTAAAATGAACTTAGCCTAAGCCATTTTTCGACTTTCGAGATTTTTGTAAAATCTCGTCCCTGAATCACCGACAACTTATAACCTTAAAATCGGAAAATTTTCGCTTGTCCTTAATCGACCGAAACTTTTTCGGGTCACTAGATTCTCGCGAAACTAATTTAACTACAAGAAATCATTTCATCATCCGAAATTCAGAGAATTTTCTAAGCTTCCCCTAAACTCTTATGCAATTTATTGGTTTTTATTAACATTTTACAATTTTGAAATTTCTAATTTTCTCAGTTTTACAAAGAGTAATACCTGAACTGGGCTTCCTGATTCGGTAAAAATAAACTCAAACCCGTTAAAAACCCGATTAAAATTAATTAAACTCTATGCTATTAAGAATGGCATGATCAGAACCCAAAATAATCCGTCATTCGGAATATTATCCTTACTTACTACCTAATGTTAAAAACAAATAACTTAATACTTAATGCTATTAAGTACTATTCAAAGATTAAGCTCAAAAGTTCTATTCAAGTATTATAAAAAAAACAAACACCACCTTAGTCACAAATAAATCATCGTTTTAAAAATTGTTTTCTACAAAATATTATAATATAATACAAAGTGAGTAGATGTTAAAAATAATAAAATCTATTTAAGAAACTCTGATGTTTTTAACTTGTTTTTAAGATCTTATAAATAATTTATCCGTGAGGTAAAAAGCATACGTTGTACTTTTACTTTTTAATTATTTAATATATTTTGTATAATTATTAAAAGAAAGTTATTAAAATATTTTAGACTATTTTTCTATTTTTACTACAATAATAAAAATACAATTAAACACTTTAATTACAATATAAGAAATTGGTCTCCATCAGGATTCAACTCGAGACCCCTCCCTTCCTATATCCAAAGATTTTTCAAACGTGAAACATAGGTGAGATGAACATAGGTAGGAAAGCAGATGCAACAATGTGAAAGCAGATGGTGCGATCTTATATAACTTAAGCAGCTGGCCTAGCCCCATGATTGGAAATTTTATCAGCTCAGAAATTCCTTCCGCCTATACGCACCCTGGTATGTTTTAAAGACGTATTCTATGTGTGTACGGACTTGCTCAAAACATCCCGCTGTCCGATTTAAAAAAAGTGAGATCTAACATGTTCATTGCTATAGCACAATATTCTTGGGACGTAAAAATCACCACATGCAGAAGATTCTTGGTAAATTAAAAAAAAAATTTGGGAAAACTATGTTATGGGTTCTATTTCAATTTATTTGAAAAATTATGATCAAAATATCATAAACCAAGACAAGTCTCTCGTTCCAAAAATATTTGATGTTAGGGCTGATTGAGGAATGACAAAATATTTGATAAATCTGGCCCAACAAAACCCCCAATAAACCTCGGTATTATCATAACCCCACAGGCGCACTCCACTCGTACCTACTCTGGCCATCACGTCAGATTCAAGATTCATTAACTCTTTATCAAATATTTTACCATTTTTATTAAATATTTTTTAAATCACTGTGACATCATAAATTTGTTTCACCCTGTGTTAATTTTCAAATAAATTGAAATGTGACCCATAACATAGTTTTTGCATTTTCCTTTTATTTTATATGATTTTAAAACATTTTTTTTAACATAATGAAGCGTTTTATCTTATTATAGATGCCTTGTTCTATGTCACCAAGACTTTGTTGGTTATACTTATTATACTCCAGCGAACAAAATCGGATTTTTCACGATTTATCTGAAAATCGTTTCAATGTATAAACACTTGACAAAAGAAAATCGGAATAAAAACTGCAAATATCGAGGAAAGAGCCAATTTTTCATTAAAAATCGAAAAACTGAATTTTCCCGAAATTTCCGATTTTTCCTCGGGCTCCAAAAAAATACGGGTACCGGCTTTCTAAAGGCTTTCGAACCCTCCCAAATTTAAAAGCCAGACCCTTCAACCACCAAGCCATTGATTGCACTTATCACAAACTTTTTTTATATTCTCTTATTATTTATT